>VUQG01010573.1:3707-22619 GCA_015106755.1 Etia nguti | reverse complement strand
GGTGCCACATGCACTTATGGACACTCTTATGTTCGAACATGGTGTTCGTTATGGCCAAACTGTGGTTTGAACAGAAGTCCAATAACAAAACACCGCTCAGGTTCAGATCCAGGAGGCCGTTCCTCCCAATCACACCCTTCCAGGTCTCGCTGTCTTTGCCCATGTGAGCACTGAAGTCTCCCAGTAGAACAACAGAGTCCCCAGGAGGAGCATCCTCCAGTGCCCCACCCAGGGACTCCAAGAAGGTTGGGTACTTTGAACTGCCACTCGGCGCATAGGCACAGATGACAGTCAGGACCCGTTGCCTGACCCGAAGGCGAAGGGAACAAACCCTCTCGTCCACTGAGAGAAACCCCAACATACCAGCAGCAAGCCGAGGGGATACCAAGATACCCACCCCAGCCCAATGCCTCTCACCAGGGGCAACTCCAGACTGAGACAGAGTCCAGCCCCTCTCCAGGAGACTGGTTCCAGAGCCCAGGCCATGCGTTGAGGTGAGCCCGACTATATCGAGCCGGTACCTCTCAACCTCACGCACTAGGTCAGGCTCCTTCCCTACCAGAGAGGTGACATTCCATGTCCCAATTGCCAGTCTTGGTAGCCGGGAATCGGTCTGCCAGGTCCTCCACTCCTGGCCGCCGCCCAACTCACATTGCACCCGACCCCTACGGTGCCTCCTGCGGGGGGTGGGCCTGCAGGAAGCACCTGTATAGTCAAACATTCTCTACACATTCTCACATCTTCAGAAAAAAATATAAACCTTGGTTGGGTCTGTGAGTTGCAAATATCAATAAAACGTGATGCCCTTTATAGAAAGGACTGGTTAACAGAGAAAAAGAGAGAGTGTAAATGACAGCAGAGTAGAAACTACTCAACGGTGACAGCTATTTGGCATCTCTAAAGGTGACAAACACAGAGCATTAGACTTGGGCAAGAACATCCACTCTTACTGGGAACACAAACTAAAACATATTTGTTGTCTTAAATGTTTAGCTGTATGGCATAATAAATGACTGCACCCTGCAGGGAATAGTCACAATTTTAGCATAGCCTATTGATGATAGAAACAGAATTTTTCATGGTCACCACTGACGAACATCAACTCTGAATACCCACTAGAAATGTTAAACCTTCCAAAACCACCAGGGCTAAAAAATGATTTCCACACCAAAGTGCCAAAAACTGCCAGAGGCTCTTTACAAAATCATGTCAATCCTCATGTAAAGTCAAACCTACAAGCAGAATAAAGCACATTAAAAATGGTATAGAAACTGGTTTTGATCTGTAATTTTCCTTTATGACAACTGTAGGAGTGTAATTTTTTTTTTTTTTTAATTACTCATCAGTTTAATTGGCCTTAAAGTTATACATTGAAAGGGGCAAGGCCACTTTGTTGACAGATTTATTATAACAACTAAGCTCAGGTCATTGAACTGGACCTCTCGACCAGATTTGTGGTGATTGCTTTTGGAGCAATTCAGTTACTTATTTATTTTAAAAATAACAGCTTGCTGTGGAGTTTATTGTACTGGCAAACAATCTGTGAAATGCATTCTAAATACAGTCTATTTGAGGCACCTTACTAGGCAAGCGAGCACGAATTCCACCCTCATCTAGGACGTTTACTTCTAACCAAAGTGAAGGGGGAAAAAATAAAGACATGCTACATATAAGAGTCCATTGTATATTATCAATTAAAATATTAGAATCTGACTGCAAATATCATTCTATATAAAAGATTATCTCTGAATGCAGTACCATATTGATATTGTATCCATTTTAAATCACCATGATTAAAATCCTTTTAGTGTCAAGATCTTTGCTAAGCAAATGCCTATTAAGCTTTCAATTTGCATGTGATTTATATTCCATTGTATGAATCCACAGTTAAAATGCAATATCACCTGTCACAAACACAGTATTGTCAAAGAACACAGATATCAACGACACTTTGTCTGAGCTTTACACCTCATTATCTCTATATCAGAGTAAATGCCAAAGCAGCCATCCAAAATGTATGAACACATTATGCAACGCACAGCGGTGCTCATCTCCCACATCCTGGTGCATCCACCCCTGGGGCACAATGATTGGCATTCATGGGCAAAGTTATGGTCATGGACTCAATTATGAGTCTCATTACAGAAAAAGAGGCCAGAGGTCTTCACCAGGTTTGGTTCTTTTCTGTGGTCATCTCAGCAGGTTTGCAAAAAACAGGAAAAAGAGAGTCCTGGGTCTCGGTTTCAGGCTCATGCCAACAAGAGTGAGATTACAGTACTAATCCAATGTTTGTCTGACACCAGCCCTGATCTTTTAATTCAGACCGCTGCTGCCTTACCATCCCTAGCCAGTTAGCCTGCCAACAACCCCCACAACCCCATCTCTCACCACTCATAACATAGAAACACACACCCCAGGATACAGACACCAGCTGTTGGGCTCAGCTGTATCACAATGACAGGGATGGTGTATGTGTGTGTGTGTGGGTGGCTAAATAAATGCATATATACATTTATGCATACACAGATGGCTTAGGTGTGAATAGCTCCAGATCATGCTACATTGCCATCAAAGAACACTCACAGAGCTGAAATCCTTCGAACACCAAAATAATTAAAATGCACAGCAAATGCGAAAGAAAACAGAAAGATGTGGTAATGAATCTCTGCTTGTGTTAAACATTGTCATGGATCTCATACACTGTACATTTATGCTGGCAGAGCTCTCTGTGAGCTGGCAGGAGATGGAAAATTTCTGATACAGTTGCCAATATTAATAGGTAGCAAAATGTTTGCACTTGGAGAATAACAGTGCTTAAATACTTCATTAATGTGTTATTTTATAGAAAAAGCTAATCAAGCAGCAAAGCAAGATGTTAAAATTGGCTCCACTTACACCATGAAAATCTCTAAATGGATGGAAATGTATGTCAGTAAATGACTCTGCTATCTGTGAAATGCCACAGTCCAGAGTGGAGGTCAGACAGCTGAGCTATTTAACATAGACTGAGCAGAACTATAGGCAAAAAGCACAACTAGCAGTAAAAAAAACAAAACAAAACAAAACATTAAAAAACAGGAAAAGGTTAGTACTTACAGTTTTAGACCTCAGTCTTGAAATATTGGAGACCCGTCAACAACCGTTTGGCAACTACTGGTCATAGGGGGAAAAAAATAGCCCAAACCAGTTGAGAGTGGTTGCTGGAGGTCACTGGGAACTTGATTCGCTCAGGCTTAGGGATTGTCTGGCAGCCCCCTGGTCACCAACAGTCACTAGGATAGAAGTGTGCATTCCACAACTGGCTGGCAAGGGGCCGCGAATAGGTATACGGTGCCGCAGCAGTCCTTAGCCGGTTGCCACAGTCGGCATTAGTTTGGATGGAAGATGCCGACTTGACTGCAGAAACTTGCCATTTACTCTCCAAGATGTAACAAAACACAAACTGGAAACAGTAAAAGTAAGAGCTGAGCCTTTTCAAACGTGTTGGTTGCAGTGGTAAGGCACAATTGCAGCAATCTACAAGCAACCAAAGTAATCAGAAGGTGGTTTTTGGTGCAGCACTCACTTTGCAACCAATTTCACCTGGCAAGACTTTGCAACCACCAGCAACCACCTATCAGCCAGTTTGGGAATACAAATTTATTTTCCCTCTCAACCAGAGGTTGTTCAGGGGAGTTGACTGGTCTCTAGACCTATGTGACTAAGGCTTAGTTTTTTTTCTGTTTTTAAAACTTGGTGAGAGTGCTCTGTTGTTGTTTTTTGTTAGCACTTCCCTACAGAGTGCAACTTAATCGCTTACCACCTCTCAACCTTAGTTGCTATTTAGATTATACATAACATAGTTTTTTCACCACTGGAGATTGAAGAGGCCTGTTAAGCAATTTACAAACTGTGCTGCAGTATGCCTGTTAATGCAGTAAATGTAACATACATAACTAATGTTTCTTCACAGAAAACAGTAGCGTGGGACTCATGTAAATTTACAACAAAGAGTAGGCTGACAGCAGTGTTGCGGGCTGTAAATTGGCTCCGTTGACTCACAGTGCTCTGCTGGAGATGTGCAGAGACCTCTGTTCCAGCTGCAAGAGGAAGCCTTTGTAGTTTTCCTCCAGGTATGAAAAGAACCTGTCTCACATTCCAGCGCATCGCACAGAGGAGCATTCAGCATCTGGGTGGCATGTGTGTGTGTCTTCATGGATCTGAATGCATATGGAGACAGTTTTCCATTTTTATCGCATAACACAGCGATTTCTCCTTTCAAAATGCTCATATGTACCCACATAAATCTGTACATTTCCTTTCAAGTTTCATACAGACAAAAACACACAGACACACTAACACGAACCAGAAGCATTATAGTACAGATGTGGGCCACTATAATACCAAAGCACCGAAGCACAAAATATCCATTTACTGACCACTGACAAACATTCAACAGAAATTATTGGACAAGAATCAACAAAACACAATTGCTGCGATAACAAAACATTAATCTGAACACTATTATTAAAGATTTTCTGCAGAAAGACAATGCTTTGTTGAGGAAAACCCAGCTTCTATTTATAGCTGTTCTCAGGCGTTTCAAATAAACCTGACAAAACCTCTTAGTTTGATATCACTGTTCTCCCGCAGAATCAGAATTGGGGCAGGGAACATGCACGCATATGCACTGCTATATCAAGATAAGGGTGCAAACATACTTCTAAAAAAATTTTTTCAAAATATTTATTAATAGCCACTTTTGGAAGCAAAGGATCGGCACACAGGGGCCTCCGTCCCTGACACCCAATCCGCAAAGCACCAAACCCTTACGGTTCCTCCGTGGTTGGTGGGCCCACAGGAGGGCGGACCGATGTAGCTGATTTGGGCTGAGCCCCATGGGTTAAGGCCCAACTGCCAGACGCGCTCTTACCCTGGGTCCTGCTCCAAGGCGGGACCCCAGTGACCCTCTCTCCCATGCGAGGTAAACTGGCCTATTTTTTTAGGCATCATAGGAGTTTTAGATTTAAGAACAGAATCAGTAGAAGCCAATTTAGGTGGTTAAAGCATTTGATTAGCATGCCTGACACCTCCTAGGCAAGGTGTTTCAGCATGTCCTACTGGAAGGCGGCCAGCAGACTCAGGACTTGCTGGAGATATCATTACATCTCTCAGCTGGTTTAGGAACAACTTGGGGTCCCCCTGGATAAACTGGAAGAGGTGGCTGGGGTGAAGGAAGCCTGGGCCTCTCTGCTTAGACTGAACCAGCTCAATTAGTGAGGAAATTTCTGAAAAGCTAGCAACATCTCTCAGCTTTTTTAGTGCTTAAAAACATCTCTCTCACTCAGAAAACCCCAGATGTTGAGCTATTTTACTGATGAATCTATATAATAGTAGTTGAGATAATAGACAAAAAAAGAGAAAGAAAGAAATCAAATGGTATCCACTGAAAAATAGGCTACTTAAAGACGGTCTGTACTCAAATACAGCATGCACTAACTGCCAAGCATACGTTTCACCTCAGTTCCAGTTTAAAACCAGATGAGCAATAATTATACAAGTACAAAGCAGAGCAGTGTTTTACTCTACATAAACAATACCTCCTACTTGTGCCCCCACAACATCCCAGAGGGACTCACGTGTCTCCCATGTCTCCCTCTCCATCTCCGGGCTGGCAAAGTGAACACTGGGAAATGCCCGCTCTAACACTTTCCATGCCGTCTCATCAAACAGGTAATTAAAAACAGCCTCCATGGGTCTGTGATTTGAGCTGATGGTATGTACACACTATGTAGGTGGCCCCCAGTTTTTGTAAGCCAAATCTTTCCATTTAGTAAGCAGACACAGGCCACAGGGACTGAAGGTTAAAAATTAAAGTCTGTGGTTTGCAGTGGAGGTGACATGTCACCAGTGTGGAATTACCACAGTCAAACCAGTGGGCAGAGGAAACAGGACCACTGTTATTCTTTTGTGGTGTTAGAAAAACAGTTGCAGGATGGCTGAGCAGCAAGGATAACAACACTCCATTACAGTATAGGAGCTTTTCATTATTAGGAGTGCCTTTCACATGGAAATGATTTGCCATAAAACACTACATTACTTCTAGTTTTGGAGTAAGAACCTCTACGGTAAGTGGATGGAAATTTAAAATAGTCCTCCGTCTCTCTCTCTCTCAGCAGATTAAGATCAATATTTCCACCCAGCAGCGACCCAGAGAACGTGTTGACGGCAAGGCTAAATTAATGCTGCTAAAAATGAAAATTTATTCTTTAATGACTTGTCTGGTGGAAATTTTCTTTTTCCCCAAAGAAAACATTAACTGCAGGCTAAAATTAACCCAAGGTGCTGTGTGTCGATCTGTTATTCTGTCAGTTTCCAGATGCTCCCCTCCCTGACATCCCCACCTCCTGTTTTCCTTCAAACCGCCTCTCCTCTGTGGATAGGAGGTCATCTGCAGTCTCTGATCTCCTCATTTTGGCCCTGCAGCAAAATCACAGCAAAACACTGAGCCAAAGATCTGATCAGCACTGCACTGCTGCTGTGATGGTGCACGTGAGTAAGTACGGTGGGGGGGACTTGTGCTCCGCAGTAAGTAATGGCAGCAATATTCTGTTCAGATGCACTGAGGGAGTCTGGAAAATAATATGTGCAGTAACACAAATATGTAATGTGTTTGTGCCTTATGCCACATAAACGTTACACAACACAATGTTTGCATGTAAAAACCTCTCAATTTGGCCTTTTTTTGGCATTCATAAACCGCAGTAATATACTACGACTATGTTCTATTAGCACAAAAATCTGTTGCTTTTAAAATAGCTTCTGCCACTGGTTGTCTCTATACACTCATTAAGTATAACATTATGACCACCTGCCTAATATCGTTTTGGTCCCTCTTTTGCTGCAGAAACTCCCCTGACCCGCTGAGGGATGAACTCCTCTAGACCCCTAAATGTGTGCAGTGGTATCTGGCACCAAGATGTTAGCAACAAAATCCTTTAAGTCCTGTTAGTTTTGAGGTTAGCCTCCATGGATCGTATTGTTTTGTCCAGCATGTCCCACAGTTCATCAATAGGACTGCGATCTGAGGGATTTGGAGGCCAAGTCAACACGTCAAACTCTCAAGCAGTATCCTGCTGAAAGAAGCCATCAGGGAATGTTGTTTCCATATTTCCAGGGTGTAGGAACTGCAGAAATGCTTAGGTAGGTGGTACGTGTCAAAGTAACACCCTTATGGATGGCAGGACGCAAAGTGCTCTGGTACCAGATGAAGTCCTTCCTCAGCAACTCTTCTTTTATTTCAACTTGAGATGTAACAAGACTTTATTTGAAGAAGGCTTTTATTAATAGCAGGTTTGTCTATGTTCCTCTATTTCAAATTCTTACCTCTGTTTAAGTGGGAAGTGGGAAGCACTCAGACATAAACTTAGCTATGCTAAAACTGGTATTATTTTCAGGAACCAGCTGCACTTATAGTGTCACAGCTCTGCTAATCTAACTAACAACTGGACTGCACAATGTGACACTAGCTATGAACAAGAAGCAAGAACACGAGGGACTAAACTAAACTTTCAAAATAATGGAACAAATAACTCATAATGACAGAATGTGCATAACACTTTAGCTATGTTCATAAGCTCAGCACACCACAGTATGAACTCCATATTTTATTTAAACGTTTCAAATTAAAGACCCTATCACTCCAGTGTGCAGAAACCTTTAATTTCTTGACAAGGCTTTTATTTGCTGGCATATGCAACAACAGCTGCGATCGTTTTTCTCCCCTGACCTGCATTTGGGTTTTCTGCCCCCGTTATCAGAGATCTAGCTTTTATCTGATAAAATATAACACTTAAATAATCTCATAGTACAACCAGGTGGCAAAGAGCAAACTGTGCTGTGTTGGCCCACTCCAAATTATGCTAACTCATATTTATGTTTTTACTGACTATATGAAATAGTGAAGAAGATAAAGGTATTTTGACACACCTAACCTCAGTCATGTGGCATGGACACGCCACATGATTCGAATGAATGGAAGGCATGTGCTCCCTCCTCCCTGTCTAAACCATTGGACTCCTTAATAGCCCCCCGCCAGGGAGAGTTTATTTTGTTACTGATGCAGGATCATACAGAGGGGCTCCCCCCCTACATAACCTCCATCACAATCCCCATCCACCCCTCTGGCATGACTGGGCCCATCCCTTTGGGAGATGCTCACCTGTCACAATTAATGAGAGCCTCCCTGCTCAGTAGTGGGGTGTGGTGGTGGGGTTTGAAAGACGGCCCTTTTCGCTTGATGGATGACAGAAAGGAGATTACGAAAGCCCGAAGCTGAGCGATTTGTGCAGGGAACGGTGCATCGGTGGGCTCTTGTAAATACTTGCAAAGTGTCTTTGATTTAGTATAGAGAGGTGCTTTTAACTATAAAATCTTAAAATGCAGGAGCTTCTCTGAGCAGGGCCACGGGCTCTGAAATGCTGAAAAATATCCGGCAATCAACTTCTGGTGGTTTACACTGCAACATCCCAGAGTTTCAACATGTTCCCAAATTCTTCTCTTCTACATCATTTTTAAGCTTCAACAGTTTTTCACCATTTATTTACAATTTAGAAGAAATTGATGTTTGTAGACGCTGTCATAAATGTTACTATCATTTTTGGAGTAACGTATGACGCCTTTTGTATGGGCTGCTTTAACAACATGCTAACCTTACTTACAATCAGCGTTGTATGGATGTAATGGATATAATATTGTCATAAATGTTACTATGATTTTTGGAGCTAGGGCAGCACGGTGGCATGGTGGTTAGCAAGGTTGCCGCACAGCAAGGAGGTCATGAGTTCAATTCTACCATCAGGCCAGGGTCTTTCTGTGTGGAGTTCTCATGTTCTCCCTGTGTTTGCGTGGGTTCTCCCCGGGTACTCCGGCTTCCTCCCACAGTCCAAAGACATGCAGTTAGTGGGGTTAGGTTAATTGGTCAATCTAAATTGCCCATAGGTGTGAATGCAGGAGTGAGTGCGAATGGTTTTCTGTCTCTGTGTGTTAGCCCTGCGACAGACTGGTGACCTGTCCAGGGTGTACCCTGCCTCTCGCCCTATGACAGCTGGGATAGGCTCCAGCACCCCCCGTGACCCTGAAAAGGATAAGTGGAAGCGAATGAATGGATGGATGGATTTTTGGAGATGTGTTTAAAAAAAAAAAGCACTCGAGTGACAGCCAAGACAGGAGAAACTGAAAATGCAGACTAGTAATGAAATGACCTTAACTGTGCCTGACCCATTACCCCCCTTAGCTTTGCTGGGCGTGTTAACCAGGAACAATTGGGAAAAAAATCTCTTGAGTGTCTGCAGGCATCTGCTGATTGAAAGGTATTTTGCAATTTAAAGCAACTGCAGTGCACTGCCATTATGCTACCTGTGCACATCTTCCCTGTATTTTGTAGAAAGGTCAGATGCGTTTTGTGTGTTCGACTCCAGCACGTAGCAGAAGTGAAACAGAATGAATGAACAATAACATATTTCAGCCATGTGGGCCTTGCTTCCAAATTATAGAAGACATGCAGTGCCATACCCCGAGGTGTACCACCTGCTCTGAGACCCCCCCCTACCACGAGCCACCTACCTCACACCCACACCCAGAGAAAGCTCAAGGGCACAAAACTAGAACAAAATACAAGAGACGCTGTTTGACATCAAGATGGGTCACACACAGCGAAGCCCTGAGGAGAACTTTAATAGTACATCGCAACACAGAGATGGATGCAGTCACACACACATGCACACACTGACAACAGCCCACGTGTGGATCTCACCGCTAAGTGCTCTGAGCACAACTAGAGATGAAATGTGTCTGATAGCGAGGAAAACCAACAATTATCATGGCGAGGCTGTCAAAGGAAGGGTGAAGTAGAAGAGAAATACTTCTGGCAGACTAGAAAGACTGGCAAACCTGTGTGGCCATCTTCATTATAGAAGCACTGGAGCAAGCCACAGCAATGCATCACAGGAGGAACTACTTCGCTGACCTACACATATATTATGCAATGATGTATACATTTTCAAGAACACATCTTCTCTTAGTCAGTCTAAAGTGTTACATTCAGCTATAGGCTGTGATACACAGACAGGAATAAATTATGACTATAAGAGCAGATTTTTTGGGTCAAGAAAATGAAATCATATCCCAGGACTCAAAAAACTGCTGACTGCTTCGTAAAAAGGCACCTCCAGCAGTACTCGATCTTTACTTCTGATAGATGGATGAGCATCATGTTAAACGGCAATGCTGTAGCTGGGCCACCTCCAAGAGACGTGGAAATTGTTTGTGCACTGTGATACCTGGCTTGGTTGTACATTGCAACAAACACAGCGAGTGAGTCTTTTTTTACTGCATTACCAACTGCTACTGAATGAAAGAATACATCAGATTACATGAATCAAACATTCCAACAACATTCGCTGCTGACAGATGAAAAGAAGAAGAGGTCAAATGTTTTTTCACCCAGACTACAGGAGAGTTAGCAGAGACACAAGCTGTTACAGGAAAAAACTATTACAATACATCGATGCATATTAAAGCCCTGCGACGGACTGGGGAACTCTCAAGGGTGTAGCCCTTTCGTAGCTGGGTCACTGGGAAGATGATGGATGGAATCATCCTCAATATCTGACATATTTCAAAAGTTATCCTAACAATCTAATCACCAGAAATTTAATAAATTTTTATATCACTGTTTAATGGGTGATGGTCCCCTCATGTGGCCTGACATTCAAACAGTAAGTCTGACATTTTATCGTCTGTGCGCATTAGCCACGCACTTTATCAAACACTGCAGAAACCTGCAAAAGGACAGACAGGGTGATCCTCTCTTTTCTATAAACACACCCACCATTATTCTCCACTACTCCCTCATCTTTGCTCTCAAAGGTCAAGTCAGCTGCATATGGCGAATGGTATCCATTGTAGTTTTCTCTCTTTGTCTGAGAAAATGCACTGAATGTGGATTTAGCAAAACAAAAATATAAAACCTCGAGCATTAGCGGAAAATCTCAGCTGAAACAGACCCGAAAACTGAAATCAAATGAGGGTCATCTGCCTTATTTGTTTGTTTTTATCTTAAACCAACAGATTTCATTTCATCCGTGCACCTGCAGAACCTAATCGTGTGTTCAGACAGCCAGAGACACAAATTAAACACACACACACACACTGATTGATTCAAATCCTCCAGGCCTCCAGTAGTTGTATCTCAGCACTCCAGCCTAACTGTGGCCTTGACAGTGGCACAGTGGCATCACCTGCCCTCTGTCAAACAACAGACACACAGAAAAAGATCATATAATAAATATGTAATGGGGTAGCAGTCAGTGCAGTCAGCCAGGCAGGCTGGCAGAACGTGAGTGAGGGCTGAGGTTTTTTTTTTTTGGTTTTTTTTACAATGCTTGTTTTATTATTCATAAGGAGGATGAGGTTTCCAGGATGGCAGGCTCATTTTTGGCCGGAATCCCGAAGCTGTTCCATTCACTCACTCTGCCCTGCGCGCGCACACACACGCACACACACGCACACACACACACACTCTCTGCTACTTAGTGTTTCTGCTGGGATGTGTCTAAGAAGCCAGTCTGGTTCCCTGTGTGGGGAATGACTACAGCTGCATATTCACTGTTTAAAAGGAAGCAAACCATGAGACTTGATATGACCTTTTCCAAAAGTACCTAACTGCAGCTTTCATAAAAATAGACAGGAAAAAAAAGCTCCCAATCAATGCCGTGACGCTTGCATTCTTCCAAAGCGGCGATAAAAGCCTGCGTTCAATAGCTCATGTCACTGCGCTGTAAGGCCAAACACAGACACAGGTCTCTGCGTTTTAATATTTTATTAGGCTCATCCGCTATCTTCCACCAATGAGTCGATATACTGACAGAGAGAGAGTAGAGACAGTGACGATGCCTGCATCAATCATTTTTACAGTCTGGATAAGGAAAGAGTAATCCAACAGAAGTTACACCCATAGTACTGCCAGCACTTCAGAACCAAACTCTGCTTTTCATTTGAGAGTAAGAGAAAACAACAAACAAACAAATCAGACTAGAAACTGCACCATCTATAGTTATTTATGGCGATTCACCACTGATTTGATTCACATTTGGTTTTCAGAGACTGCAACATTAGAACAGAGCCCCACCAGGTGTGGCGTTCTGTTTGAATCGAAAAACTCTTGTCAACTTACACAGCAAAACAACATCAATTTATGTCTTCCAGCATTCTCCATGTACATAATTATTTAAAGAAAAAGCATGCAAAGCACTCAACCTAAAGATAACAGAAACAAAACTCCACTTTATCGAGAAATGATTACCAACAATGTTTGTCACAGTAAAGAAATCAAATAAGAACAAGTAAAGGTGAGGCTTTCAAACCCTCAACCTTATTGAAAAATTTTGGACTACACTTAAATGCTGGGTCTGTGCCAGGAAACCAACCAGTTTAGGTGAACTCTACCAATTCTGCCAAGATCAAACATCCAACCAGAATTATGCCAGAAGCTTGTTGATGGCTACCAAAAGTGTCTGGGTGAGGTCCAACTCAACCAAGTATTAGTGTGGGGTGTTCGAGCCTGAAGGTATCATTTTGATCATGTGTGGGATTAGAGAAGATCCAAAATAAATTCAGATCTGTGCACACAATTCTTCTTGTTTCAAGTTTTTAGCAAAGGCATATTGCTGTACATTCATGCCAATGTGGAAAAATAACAGTTTTTTATTAAATTTAAATTATTAAAAGCCTAAAATTACAATGACACTCATGTCCATCGTGAATGTATGTAAACTGTTGCCCAAAACTATACAGGTTCCTGAATTTTATATGCTATTTTTCCAGTGAAGGCTAGGCTTTCCAGTGTGGCCTGCCAGCTTTCTAGACAAGCCATCCACTTCAAAATCAAATGAATTAAAAAAAAAAATCAAATTAAAGCTTAATTTATACTTCAGTACTGAATCTATGTAGAGCGTAAAAGATAGAATACACAAGTGATTGACACTGTTTATACTTGTGAGCAATTTTAGGCTAGGGTTTCTCTCTTTGAGCTGATCCATCCTGTTCCAGTTGATGTCACAGCAAAAAAAGAAGTAACTGCAAACACTTACGAGTAAAACACAGCACCAAACATGCCAATCACAGACATTGGAGCCTGCATCAATGCAATGCTTGGTTATATTTCTAGTGAGGTGCATATCAAAAGCACAAGTTATGGGGTAGGCTTTTAGAAGGTTTGCAGTTATGACACACCTACGAAGTAGATTTATCATAAAAATACAAATCCTTCATGACTACTAACAGTTTGCTTTCTAATCTACAGCAATCTCTTCTCTTTATTGCTACACATCCAGAGAGCAGGAGATACAACAATTAAAATGTAAAAAAAAAAAAAGAAAAAGAAAAAGAAAAATGAAAAACTGACATTAAATTTAAGGGAAAATTTTTGTAAAAAAAAACATGTACACAAATGAGCACCAACACAAAGTGTAGTTTTTGCTTTTAAATTTCAACAGATGGAAACTTTTCAGTTATTAGATAAAGCATCTCAGCCCGGAGTGAAGCTGAGCGAATAAAATGCTGGAGAAAAATGTCTGCAGGGGATAGCAGAGTGAAGACAGACAAGAGGTGCCAGCTTTACAGGAGAGGACGAAAAGCTAGCTTCTTCCATTTGCAAACATGTTGTGCAATGACATCCATACAAGGAGGTGTCTGATTTAATAAAATGTTGAAAACGGAGAACTGTGTTTTATTTTCTGAGTGTATCTTTGGCCTTATTTGCCTTTACCTGTACAGCATATTAGATACCGAGAGGAACAGCAGGGGTCCTGCCAACCAGAGTCAAATAACTGACTTTATGCAGTACACACAGAGGATATTCAGCCATCACCCAAATTTGGATACTTGATGGTTAGATTCTTATCAATTAAACATTACCAACACGGCAGTCAGATCATTCTCACTAAGAGCAGAACCCCAACCACACAGCCAAAGTAACAGAAGTAACAGAGAAAGCTCGAAGCTCGAACACATCGTATTCAACTCTTCTGTTTACTGCACTTTGTGGGGGCAAAATGGTAAATACATTTACTCACGAATATTAATTTTCAAAGTATTTTCAGTTCATTTTTGTTTTCCTGCATTTTATGGACATTTGTGTCATTAATTCTCATACTTAACCACATTTGATTATTTGACTATCGTCAAAGCGATGATTTTTCTTTATTTTGTTTTTTTAATTTATGCTGAGATCACGTTTATTTATCACTATTATTTTTTGATTATTTGCCAATTTTGGCCAGAGCTTTTCAGTGCAGTGTCTGTGTGGGTTCTCTGCTGTGCCACGCATTTGAATTTTGTTTCAGCGGTCTGTCATCTGTAACATATCACTGCACTCAAGTGGATTCAGGAAACTTCCAGCTGCGTGGTGCAGGGAACAGCTGTGATTGGCACATGCAGGCGCATTGTCAATGGGTAATTTAAGGAGCACTTGATTCAGGGTGGCTGTAGTTCAGGAGGCAGAGCAGGTCATCTACTAATGGAAGGATTGATCCCTGGCTGCTCCAGTCTGGATGCCAAATATCCTTGGGCAAAATACTAACCCCAAGTTCCTCTCCGATGCATCCATCGGAGTGTGAGTGTGTGTGAATGTTAGACAGAAAGCACTTAAGCGTAGAAAAATGCGCTTGTGTGAATGAAGCAGGTTGTATAAAGCGCTACATAAGAGCCAGTCTATTTACCATTCATCATTTTTTCTTTGGATTCTATTAGGAGTGTATGCATTCAACATGGTCATGTCCATTTAATCAAAGAAAATCATGATTTAAACTCACAGCTTTGACATTTAGAAAATTCCACTTAATAAATCACATTTTTAGCATGAGCCAAATGGATTGTTCAGCTCCATCTCCATTATTTCACCCTACTCGCGGTACCTACGAATCCCCGTTTACACTCTACATCCTCCTTCAGCTGAGGACACCCTCTGCACACTTCTCAAACTTTTCTCATGTTCAACAGAGGTACACAGATGGCAGAGATGCTGAATGAAAGGTATCATTGTCTAATTAGAAGTAAGAGTATGGCTGGGATCTACTTCCACAAAGACAAGTGATAAAGTAATCAAGCACTACTAGAGTATTTTCATTTTATATAATGATAATGTGACAAGAGACAGAAAAGAGTGTATGCAGAGCAGGGGAAAACAAAAAAGAAGAAAAATCCATTCTGGCACTCTAACTGAAGATTGAGTAGATGTTGTCAGTAACAGCAGACTGTGTACAGAATATTGATTATATTTACCCAAACACACATATTCTCGTTATCCCATGTGTGGAGGGATGTGGAAGTCAGTTTAATACTTGGAGTGCGTACAGCAGTCTTGTTATCCATGCAGCGCGGAGGACATTGCGAGATAAGCAGCACGTCTCAAGCACAACGATCAATAAAAGTTAACTAGAAAAACCTCCAGCTAGAAGAGAGAGAGCAAAACCAATGAAAGGAGCTGAATGAGACCAGGAGCAGTAACGATCTGAGAAAATAAACCTAAAAATAACAAAAGGAAGCGATAGAAACAGTAAAAAATGTATCAAAGCAACATTGTGTTTTATCTCATTGTCACAATTTAATCACATCATCATTAAATTGGTCAAGTAAAAGGAATTATTAAATATTGTTTATGAAAAAAACTTTGTCATGTACTCCGAGGCTTCTGTTACTTTTTCTGAGGCTTTCATCAAGTCTCCTGTTTCCTGGACCTCAAAGGTTTTTTTGCTCTTTCCTGTTTTTCCTCCAGCAGTAAACAATCTGTTTTCCAGAAAGTAACTAAAAGGCTGAAACCAAATTACCATTTTATATAAACATTTGAAAAATGCAAAGTTTTATGTTCAGTTTCATAACTGGCGTTATTTTGCAGGGTCACAACATGAAATTGTCGTTTTTTTTAAATGGAAAAGAAAATTCAAATCAAAGTACACCATGCATCTACCTCAAACAATCTTCTAAAGACCAACAATGAATACATTTCCCATTATGCCGTAAGTCAAACAGACTGGATTTAGGCATTAAATGGGTCTTTCAAACTTCTGAAACTAACACAGGTTGTTGGAGAACTTTAGCGTGCCGTCTGTGCCTCTACTCAACCAACCGAGCAGGATTGTGGAAATTCTGACCACAAAGACATGTAACAAAACTAACTAAAACTACTGAATGAGTATAGATAGCAGAGTAAGTTACACATATGTTTGGGTTAACTGAGGCATTGTGTGGTCAAAGTAACAAAATTCTGCTCAAGTACAATTTAAAGAAACTAAGAATACTTGCCTTGTTATCAGCTTACTTCAGTCAGATTATGTTGGCTACAAAGAGCAAGCTTGAGCTTTTAAGTATTACAACTATAAAACTAGAACAAGACAAAGAAATAAGTGATGGGATTGAAAAACTGGCCCATCTGTAACAACAGTGCATCATAACTTCTTCAGAAAACTCTGAAACCTGCCTGTTTGTCTTTCCACTTCATCTGAAATTTAATTTCGAGACATACTGATCAAAATGCTGAGCACATACTGTGCAGGTTCCTTTTAATCATTTCAACATCTAGATCTGCCATCAGCTCCAGGTTCCATATTCTTCTCCTTTCACCACCTCACAGGAGAATCTGAATGAGATGACATTATGTGTTTGTTGATATTCTGCAGAGGTGGTGGTGTCTGGGGCACCGCAATTCCACTGGGGGGAGGAACAACGATGTGAAAAAGAAGGCATAAATGTATGCTTTACAAAGTCACACCATTAGGTTTTCAGGAGTGTGGCTGTTTTATTTTGTGAGCTCTCTGATGCATTTTTGGAGCTTGCTTCACTGCTGACAAGGACACACAAGTCCTCCACTTCATCCAGTCAGTGATTCCTGAGAATGAATGGAACCCACTGAGGAACTTCCCTCAGGTGTGGATACAGTAGCCTCTTCTTTCTCCTAACGTCAGAGGTACGCTAACCACTTCACAAGAGGAAACTGTGCCTTCACAACTGCCAGAGTAAAAATTTCAGTTGCCTCAGCACTTAAAGATTCCTCAACAATAACAGTGTTATTTCAAAGTTTGTGACAATACATGAAAAGATCTTACCCAACAGAAACCCAGGCTCAGCACAGCTCTGTAAGATCTGACAAACACGCGCTGTGAAACCACACTAGATGATTCATTTATATCTATGGCCCACACAGGTTTAACTATGCTTAAGTAGGTTTTTATAGTTCTACATAATTTATCAGGTACACATTAAAAATATAACTGTGACATTATGGTACAATTTATGAATCACAAGGTCACAAGTTCAAATCCAACAAGAGAACCCAGCATTGAACATTTCTGTCTCACCTGACCTTCTCTCAGCCTCTGAGAGAATTTACACTTTTCTAAACTCCCTATGATATGCTGATGAACAGAACAATAATTTGTTAATAATGAATTTTACAAGTAATAAGCCATTGCGCACACTGAGATATATTATTTGATTACATGCAGACATTTAAGGTAGTATTACTGTCAAAAAACAAAACAAAAATCTGGAAGCGTAATCAAACTTTTAATCACATCTCTTTTACCTTTTTTTTTTTAAAATATGAAATGCTGAGTGGTCAGCGGAGGACCTCGAGTCTGTGTATAAACTACGCATTATACAGAGCCTGCTAACGTTTTCTCAAATGACAGTTTCAGTGCTACATATTGCCACTTGACACCTTTGTACCACTGATGCCAAGAGCATCTTATTTTTGCAGATTTCCATTTCAATTCACTGACGTCCTGCTGCGTATCCTTTTGTAGCTTCATGTGTCAACATACCTACTGTTAAGGGGATAACTACAGTCCACTTAAATATAGCAGAAATCCCTTTGTATGTGTGTGTTCATGTGTGTAAAGTGGCGTGCTGTGTGCAGTGGAGCTGGAGTTCAGCCAATTTAAAACAATGTTAATACCTCAGCCAGGTGTTTACCTCCTGCTAGGATGCCATGAGGAGGCTGTGATATGAGCCAAAACAACCAGGAGGAGTGTGTATGTCGCAAAAACATTATGCTATTAAAGCCTCCGTAAATCAGCACAGTGGGGTGAGGGGCCTAGAGTGTCTCGCTCACAGTGAGGGGCTCGCAGGAAATCAATGGAAGGGGGAAACCCCTTCAGGAACTTGAATGGCCTCTGGCGAAAGAGAGACGACAGAGCAACGAGAGCTGGGGGGGAGTAATAAGAAATTAGCAGAAAAATGGGGAAAAGGGCAGAGAATGGTAGGGTGGTGGTGGTAAAAAGCAGTGGAGTGGAAGGATGAAGGCAGAGATAAATTGCACAGGGACAGCAACAATGAAAAGATGGATGGGCTGGGATGAACAACAATAAATACTCATGCATAATATGAGCCAAATATAAACACTGTTGCTGCTCTGGTACTAATCCCTGCAGGTGACCACACTAGGGACCGCACAATTTCATGGAATGCCATCCATTCATGCATCAATTTTCTGCCACTTATCCAGGTCTAGGTCTCAGCGGCAGTCAGCAAAGCGAAGCGCTGACATTCCTATAGGTTTCAACAGACCAGGTGTACAGGTTACAGTTTGCCTTAGGGGATCCTGCTAGTCAACATAACACACCTCCACAGAGAAGACGTAGCAGATCTCCAAGGTTCTCAAACTGAAAAGTGTCGTGGACTTTCAACAATTATCTCCTGGCAGTAAATAAACAACAGGAGCAACATGGTTGTGGCGGGTAAATTACAAAAATAGCACACCTGAGCCCTATTCGAGATTTATATATGCAAATAGACTTCACATGTAGGACAAACCAAGAGTTCATGTTTGAGGAACTTAATCAAAGGCAGACATTAAGCTTTGTATTTGCTGGCAGC
>VUQG01010572.1:30167-40248 GCA_015106755.1 Etia nguti | reverse complement strand
CAATGTGTGTTAAAGACTCTCCTCATAGCACTGGAAGTCAGCAGCATGCAACGCCATTAAACGATCGTTCAACGCAATCACCCTCCTCCTCCTCGTCCTCCTCCACCAACTTTTACTCCAACAAATTAAGTTTGTGTTTACATCCGCCGCAAAGGCGCCTCCCGATGACCTGATATCCAAAAGAAGGGAGGGCTGAAAGCCCAAAGTGAGATACATTTTGTGTAACAGAGTTCCTTTGTGGTCCCTTTTAAAAAGCTGGAAGTGTTTCCGCGTCATCTCCTAACTGGACGTTACAGAAATAGTAATAATATTTGTCCACCCGCCTGCGGCTGCTCCCCCCTAAATTCTCTGCAGCAAGCTTTTGCTTTCATTTTTGGGAGAGCAAAGCGGCACTTAATTAAGTCACTCCTTTGGCGTTTAACTTAATTCACTCGTCACGCAAATCTTTGGCTCAGAAGAGTCCATGTGATTGGCTGCTGAGGTGAGAGGAGGTTAAAATGCAGTTATCTCATTTGAATTCCAGCCTCCTTTCTTCTGCCTCAGAGGCAGGAAACAGAATCACGAGGCCCGAGCGTTTACAAGCGCGGACCAACTCTTTCGATCTGCTTTCTAAGATCGTCCTGACAGCCTCGACCTTTTTTGGGAGGGTTTCTGTCAAACACACGCTCTCACACGCACACTCGCGCACAAACAGGCTTCATCAGAGTTACTAAAAACCAACACCAGCTGATAAACTCACACATGCTCGTCCAGTTTAAGCGCCTGAAAGTCGTGGCGCTCTCTTACGTTTGATCAGCTGTTTATTGTTTGTTCCTGTATTCTGTATATATTGTTCCTGATTTCCTTTTACGCTTCTTTTTTGTTTTAGTGTCCGCCGACCTCGGTCATCACAAATGCCACCTTATGACCGAGCCATGTTTCTGTTGTCCCCGCTGTAGGCGGAGCCTTCAAGTCACTCTTTGAAAGGTCATTGTGCTCCTCCTGTGTCATTGCAGTGAGGTTTTGGTATCATGTGAACATGTTACTGTTTAAGTCAAATCTATTATCTGGAAAGAAACAGTTGCATTCAAAAGTAAAAAAATGAAACAACTTTTTTTCCCATACATATGAACATACACATCCATTTTGTTTTCATGTTCTGCTGAGGGAGACTCTTATGTGGCGTCATCGTCTTCATAAACTAAGCTCATTAGGCTCTTTTGAGTGAGCGTGAACCTCACGTTCCTGCCTGGAGCTCCTTCACGTTAACGCTCTCCACTGCCGGCGCTGGGTGGAAAACCGGAGTTGATTAAAACCTTTATCATATTTCCAATTCTGCCACTCCGTCACCCCCATCTTTCCCCGCCTGTGTCACGCAGGCCCGCCTGCAATTAGTTTGATTGACACCTCGGTGTGTTTGCGCCCATGCGTACGCTCGCTGGCTCTTGTGTGTGAACTCTGAAGGAGCCCCGGGCGAAGCGTGTCTTTTTGTGTGTGTGTGTGTGTGTGTGTGTGTGTGTGTGTGTGGGCTGCTGCTGAAGCTCGGTGCTCCTGCATTCCCCTGAAGCGTCTAATGGCCCGTGGCGTTTCTCTGTCTCGTCCACTCCTGATTTGTCCGCACTGGGGTTTAAGGATGTTTTAGTTGAGGCTGAATGGGGCTTCTCCGTCTCAGTGTCTGGATCGTTTTCCTCCACTGATGTTTAAAATATATTTATATATATTTGGCAGCCAATCAGATTCAGTCAGGGTCCTGTCCAGAAACGAGTCCCTTCAGTAGTTCAGATCATTCAGAGCACTGGATAATTACAGTGGCAGCATTTCCAGGCAGCTAGTTTTTTCTCTCTCTGGGTTGTCGTGCCGATCACACGGCTGACAATAAGATTTGGCCAAAATAAGCTCATCTCACTCCCTCGCTTAGAGGTGATCCAAAAAAAATTACCTCAAAGATATATTTGCTGCCATATTTCTGAAACCCGTCCATGTCCTCTTGG
This sequence comes from Etia nguti, assembly GCA_015106755.1. Lineage (NCBI taxonomy): Eukaryota > Metazoa > Chordata > Actinopteri > Cichliformes > Cichlidae > Etia > Etia nguti. The sequence goes on along the minus strand of VUQG01010572.1, from coordinate 38,278 downwards.
ATCGTAGGGTAGCTCAATGGGATTTGTTTTGTGGACCGTGGCCCGATCTGAGAACATCTTGATGGCCCAAAGATGGCCTCGGCGTGACGGTGCTTTCAGAGACACTCTGCCAGGGTTTGTCTTTGCATGCTGTACGTTCTGGTGCCCTCGGCGGGGGGAGAAACAGAGGTGCTAAACACTCAACGCAGTGCTGTTTCTCCATGAACTCCATTTTGTAAACATTGTTTTGCTGTAGAACATGAAAATAAAATTAAAAAAAACCCACCCAAAAAGCAAAGAAACAAAATACACAGTTGTTTTTTGTTTTTGTTTTCATGCTTTTACTTTGGTGATCTCCAAAAGTTGATTCTGTTCATCTGGACGTAGCGTTTTGTGGGAGAAACGTTTCGTCACTCATCCAAGTGACTTCTTCAGTCTCAGCTGACTGCAGGTTTCCCCAATCACTTTGGTGACTTCTATTGATGACTGTTTCCTCGCATCTGCGGCTCAGCCCTGTGAATAGATGGAAAACGCCAGCAGAATGTTAAATCAGTTTATTTTCTATTTCACATTGAATCTGAACTCTTATGTTCAAGCTTGGAAGTTATTTTCTGTAACAACAAAGAGCTTCAGAATAACAGCTGATAAAATATGCTCGAATCACAGTCCATTTACTCGCTGGTCCTTGAGCTTTCAGTCTTCATCAGCAGGTTCAGTTTTCATTGAACTGCAGATCTTTGAACTGAATATGATTCTCTCATTTTATTTCAGCTGTGCAGTCTCGGTCTGCTCGAGTCTGAGCTTCAAAACGTACTCAAAAGAATCAAATATTCACCGTGCAGGAGGGCTCGCTTCATAACAGTCTAATAATTGGTTCATTAATAATCACCACAGCTGGTAAAATTAGGACTAAAGAGAACTAAGTTACATACTTATGGATTGTAAAGTAGCTTAAAATGGGAATTAAGTGAATAAAGTGGACCTGTTGTGTTCTTTTCTTATTTTTGTCACATATACTGTTGCATTTATACTCATATTAAAATAATAAGACTAACAAATGTGATCCCAACCAATCAGAAACTTAGGCTTCAGAAGATAGAAGCCCCACCCACCAGCAGTTAAAATCTGCTGCTTGTGAGGGGCAGCCAATCGGTGGAAAGCTGGCTAAAAATGAAGGTGGCGGAACTCATCGGGCTTGTACTGTAGCCCATAATATAAATAAGGGTTATTTCAAACTGTGAATCATGCAAAGCTACTCTAGCAGAACCAGAGAATAAAAGTGTGGCTCATTATAGGAAAGTAGCACAATAAATAGGTCCCCTTTTAGATTTTAGCTCTGGATGGAGTGAGTACACGGGCAGTTGTTCTTACCGTACACCGAGTGTGACGAAACTTGACAAAACATGCAGACATATGGTTTAGAGCATCTTGTTAGTTAACTATCAGATGGAGATATTTACAGAGATGCAGAATATATTATAATTTACTCCCATTCAGACAAAAACAGCAGGAAAAAAAAGAAAAAGATCATGATGTTCATCATTTTACCCCCAAATTGACAGGTTAATGATGTGCAACACGCCATATGGCAGCATCGCCCCGATCAGATCATCTAACTTGTTCATTCATATTAATCTGATCTCTCAGCCCTGAAACCTGATGGGATTTTGGGGGGTGGAGGCATGAACACGAGTTCAGAAATGGGCTGTCATTATAAACACGTGTTCACACAGCTGAATTAAAACAGTGGCATCAAAGGCCCACAATAGGCGGGCTTGGTGCTCAAGAGAGCCGTATGAATACTTATGAGGACTTTTTTGTTTTTGTTTTTTGTTTTTTTGTCACATGGAGCAGCAGCGGCTGGTCTGGCTTTTGTTCTCTGTCGTGTTTACTTCGCTGCTGCCTATTAAAGGGCTGAGCTGTGATTTATGAGCCGAGTAAAACAAGACAGCATTATTCTACTTACAGACGATATAAACATCAACTCTTATGAGCTATGAGGGACCCTCTGTGTGCATGTGTGTGTTGCACTTTGGGCTGTCACCGCTCCTGAACGGTGACAGCTTTAAGAGCAGTTCACATGTTGACAGCTTTATGAGGACCCTTCATTTGTGTAAGCTGATCCTTAACCAGATCAATATTTCATACGTGACGACGCTTGTTTTTGTGACAAGAGACTGACACTTAATATACCCTGTATCATCCACCTATGAGGTCAATATATGCTACAGTACAGTATATCTAAGCTACAGTATCAGTGTGTATCAGTATATTGATGTGATATCTCTAACTATAATACGATCAAAATTCCTACATTTTTTTTTATTTAAAGTGACGGGCTGTGCCTTTGGTCAGGTGGCGCCCCTCCCAGCCCACACCTCAGCTCTGTGTCTGCAGACGTGCCACCCACCCACGTCTAGTGGGCGATAAAGTGCGTGAGCCCACGGTGCTGTTATCTGCCCCTGCGCCCTGCAGTTTGCGTCACAGACCCTCCAGTGTTCTGCAAGGCTAACAGCAGGTGGCGCTCTGCTGAGACTGGGGAACAAGTGTGTTTGCAGTGTCAGAGCCTTCCAACTCTCTGGGCTGCTTTTTATGGCTGCTGTGCTAACTGGCAGGATTTTTTTGGGTGTGTGTGTCTTCGCCTCTTTTCAGCTACCAGTGCAGCAGCAGGGGGCAGCGTTGTTGTTGTTGTCGATTTAAAAGAGTAGGGGCCCTCTTCTCGAGTCCATCCTTCATTCATTCAGGAATGTGAATAAGGAGGAGGAGGAGGATGGAAGGATGGGTGAAATGGCTTTGGGAAACGCTCAGAAGTCCTGAGTGTGTGTTTTCAGGAGCTGCTCCCCCCTCTCGACCGCCACCTCTCATTTCTGGTGGTTACCTTTTGGAGGAGTCTTGAATGTGCCTTGATGAGTGTAGAGTTTCTAGATCGGACCTCAAGCCGTCGCAGCGTTGTGCTCTGAGAAACTCTGGAGGAATGTTTCTGGTGCTGGCTAGTCTGAGTTCTCCTGTGAGTCGTGTTCAGAGGCCTCTTTAGCCCCGTCTCAGTTCCAGAAAGAAAGATGTTGCAGGATATCTGCGAGTGACTTTTCTACTCTTTGCTGTAAACTTATTTTTTTGATCCAAACCTGATGATGATAATGATACTGTGTTTCCAATGTGTGTGTTTTGGGTTTTTTTTTTTCCTTCTCTTTGCTTTCCCAAACATGAATCCTCTCTCCCCTTTGTGTAAGGGCTTGTAGATAAATATATGTTGACATGAAGAAGAATCGCTTTCGTGGTGCAATCTCGATATGTTTGGGAAATCAAGGAAGCCTCGTTTTCAGCAAATGGCATGTGAAACAGTCGGTGAGATGATCCATTTTTAGCGCTGAGCTGCTAAGCGGCTTCCACGGGAAAACCTCAACGGGCATCACTCGCGTTCTGCGTGAAGGTGAGGTGATCAGGCAGAGAGAAAAACACTCACTTTCCGTCAGCCGGAATTCTATCATTGGATTTTTAATCATTCGGAATGTTAATTCGCTAAACAGTCGAGATGGCGTTCAGTCTTTGTTTTCAGGGTATTTGTGCCGCAGCTTCCTCAGTTTGAACTCGAATATGCAACAGAGAGCTCGGCCCTCTCTCCAAACTGGATCACCTCACTGGCTGTTTTATTTTGATTACAATCATGTAGACCTCAAGAACTCAATGACTGTCGCACTGGATTTTTACACTCCTTTTTCAAACATTATATATATATATATCTATATATATCTCTATGTCTATATATACATATATATATATACACACTGCTCTGGTCTAACTGTATTTTTAATACTGCATGTGCATGCAAATAAGGAAATTATGGGAAAACATGACTTTATATAAATGTGCTCTACTTGTGCTGTGGCGTCCAGGACGGGGACTCGAGAGCAGCCGGTGCAGTCTCGGTTTTCTTTTAGCTAAACTGCACGCTGTGTGACAGTTTAGCTTAAGAATGAAATCCCCACCTTTTGTTTGCAAATCTCTTTAAAAGTACCTGATTCCCCAACTGGTTGGATGCCGGCGTGAGGACGAATTCTTTGTCGTCCCTCCTCCTGCATCCACCGCCTTCGGAAAGCTGGATTTAAAACACAGTCGGAGCTTTGCAAAGGCCGATGTTTTCCATGTGTGGACATCAGTCACAGGAGGCCTGAATCATGTGGTACTTGTCAAACTTCGAATGAACTGTTTACACCACACACGGTACAAAGTGATTTGAGAGGTCTAACCGCGAGTCCGATTGATTATTTAAAACAACATTTCCCCGAGTTAGAGATGTTTAAATAACTTTGCAAGGGGGACTTTGTTTGGCAGCGGCCACTCTCCACCCTGACATGGTCGCCACGGTATGTTGCGTTTTTCTATCCTTTTGAAGCCTCTAAATGTAAATGTTTGATATGTGTTTCCAGACTGTAAACTAGATGCAACACATTTTCCTGCTCCAGAGTCTGTTCAGTGCATTAGGTGCCACAGTTGGGCTGTAAAATCTTAAACACTTCCTCATCTGGTACCACCCGCGACCGCGGCTGGGAGATGTTTCTTCTACGCTGAGGTGCTTAGGGTGTCATTTCCTGAACGGGGTCAGTTCTGCTTTTGATTCAGCTGCCAGGATTCGAGCAAACTTAAAGCAGCAAAGGCGTTTTGAAAATCTTTGCTCTGTTGAAGCTGTGAAGTGAAAGTATATGAAGCTAATGTCAGCAACGCCGACATCCGGAAGTGGCCAATGGCGTGGCGCTCAACGCTGCAGACACTTTGTGTCCTTGTGGTTGAAATGTTTGCATGTCCAGTACATGTACTATGGAGCAGTCCCAGCAGCAGCTGGCACATGCCACAACTCCAGTAGCGGCACACTATTGTTCACTTTTTGGCTCTCGGCTTCTCTCTGTGACACGGAGACTGGGAGAAACGGAGAAAGAGGCTGAGTTGGCGTGCAACAAAATCCACCTTCCAGCGTATTTTAATCTTAAATTAAATGAGCCATTTGTTTGTTTGAGCTACACAAAAACCAAAGCATAGAAAGCAATAATTTGCCAATGTCAGCAGGGTTGTGGCCCAGACTGTTTCTTAGTTCTAAGTTTTGTATTTCAACCCAAACCAGAATCAGTTTTGTTGCCTAACTGTAACCAAACTGAAAAGAAAAGCAATTATGATGCTACAACCTCTCCCACCAGCACCGCTGAAAGTAACAAGTCTGGGTGAAGAAATGCTCCACCGCACCATTAAACAGGTGGATGCCATTTATAGATAAATTCAGTCACTGCAAAACAGAACAGTCACACTAGACAAAACAGAAGGTGGAGACCGCAGCGTGACCAAAATTATTGCGGCCGTGTGCAATGAACCTGCGATCTCATTACCTTCGTAAAGGTTGCATCAATGACGAGGACCGTGTCTTCAAAGTGACTTTGGTTCATGAAGATTGCGATAAAACAGCAATAAGACAGAAACAATTTAAGATTGAACAGGGCCAAGTTCGCCAAGTTACATCCAATCTATTTGTGTTAATGCAGCGATTCGCTGATGAATCAACGAATACCACAAATCTGTAAGTCCAGTCCGAACCTCACAGATCTGAAACATAAAGACAGAGAGTCCTCCGTATCAGTGACGTAGTTGCTACAGAGCGACAATTTAACTACAAAATGACAAAGGCGTTAAGTAACCTGTAAGGAGGAATATAGCCAGTGGCAACCAGTTGAGTCAAGACCCTGAATGCTCGAGCCCCTGTGAGGTAAATTTAATCATCAGCTGTTAGTGCAGACATCCGAGTGCCTGCTTGAGTTTTGTGGCCAAGTTTACATGACAACGCACCATCTACACACCCTTCCAAAGCAGTGGACTTCAAGCGGATGTCAGATTGACTGCTCGACCCTCGGGTCTCCAGTTTTTCCTTGTCTGGAGTGAAGTATAATCAAGACTTAACATGGCAGTTATGTGCAAACCTTCCAATCTGCCCACGAGCGATTAGAGTCAGATTAATTGTTTCCCTAGGGATCAAAAGTGATATTGGTTACCTCACCTTCTTGCAATCAGGTGATGACTTTGGAAAAAATTCAGTGCAATAACCCGGCGACCACAGGCTTTTTTTTTTTTTTAACTTACTCACATGGAAGTTGCCGTGTCCTGTGTTTGCTCTAGTGTGACTGAGCCGTCAGAGGCTCTGCTGTGGCAGCTTGGTGTACCAAGCTCCTTCTGTTTTTCCCAGTCTGGAGGTTAAGCTAAGCTGACAGGCTAACTTCTCCACAAGCTTCAAAGGTTTTCTCGACTCTCATCAAGAAAACAAACAAAAACTTTCTTGATGAGCCATTCCTTTGGCATTTGGATACAAGCTGTGAAGACTGATTAAGATACAGTTTTCAGATGGAAATCAGTTGATCTTTGCAAGTGCCACCTTAAACCAGACAAAATGATTTCCTCTGGTATCTCCTCCAGTCAGCATTATGAGCCTGTAACACCCCCTCTGATATCTCAAACACCGTCAGCTCTGAGAGGAACACGTGTGTCCCAAAGCCTCTTCTTCCTTCTGTATGTGCTGAAAATAATGTCTAGGAAGCCACTTAAAACTTCACGATGAGCTCCAGTATCGGTCTCGCAGGCCTCCTTCCTCCTGTGCCATCAGGAGTTAGCAGTATTATGTTTTCAAAAAGCCGGTGTCTCGCGGCAGAGAGGTGAAGAAAAGTCTAAAGACGGGGATGGGCGGTACGCGGTCGATGTAGGGATTTCGCTCAGACCGGTTTGGGGAGGCACGAACTGTTTCCAAACTGGCGATGCTCTCTCGTTTTCATCCATCGCTCAAGCAACCGCATCATTTATATCAGTCAGCATCATGTATCAAGCAGGATCTGTTAGGATAATATGCAACCGTACATCTCGACAACACATTTGTCGCCTGTTTTTTTGGGCCTCTGTCACTGCACGCACGAAACAGTGATATAACACAACACAGACCTCTCTCATCTCCACACACACACACACACACACACAAGCAAGCAAACACAATATGAGTGAAAGAGGTGTGAAAGCCCACTGAGTGAGATCATGGGGGCAATATGTGGTCCTGCTGCTCAGCGTATGTCTCCGTGGCTTCAGATCTCATCATGTGACGATGTGAAGAGCTTGCTCGTGTCTCACCGGGCTGCTGGTCCAAAAAACACAGATCCGCTAAGGAGTTGTCGGCATCTGTGTGTGTGTGTTGTGTGTGTGTGTGTGAGAGAGAGAGAGAGATGATGGAGTGTGTTTCCAATGACCGCCCGAGGTATGTCCCATCTGCTCAATGTAGCATTTATACCTCCTCCTGTTGTGTGTGTGTGTTTGTGTTGTGAAAGTGAGCACAAAAGCTTATTCTGTGTGTGTGTGTGTGTGTGTGTGTGTGTACACCTCTACTTCCTACAAAGCCTGGTCAAGCCATTCCTGCAACCATAAATGCACATTTTAATGTTCAAGCTGTCGTACCTCATGCATCTTCACCGCCCTACACACACACACTTCTGCTCCTCACACCAGCCCAACGCCTGCCTGTGTGATTCATTACCACATACACTGGCATCTGCGTAGCATCACCTTCCATCAGGCAACCAGTATGAGCTGTAACTCCGCGTTTACAGGACGCCGAGGCCTCGAGGCCTCTCTGAGTCAAGAGCGCAGACGACGTTAGGTGTTGTCGGTTGAGCGCGTGTGGGAGGGGGCGGGGGGAGCTGCTGCTCTTTGTGCGTCCGCTTGCATCCGAGTCTTTGAATAATTGACGAGGGCGATAAGAAACGGGGCACGCACGCAGGGCTCCCCATCTGTGACCTTAGATGATAAGAATCGCTGCTGTCCGTGGAATCGGTAGCTTGCCTTTTACTGTGAGGGCGCAGTGGGGGGAAAAGGGTGACGGAGGAGGAGAAGAAGAAGAAGGAGACACACATGGGTCAGTTTTACCTGAGACAAAGAGATTTGTGCAACTGCAGGCTCTGGTTTTCATGAAGGTGGAATCGATTCTGCACGTTTGCGCCACAACAGAAGCTCTCAGATGTCTGTGGGGCCGATCACATGTGTCAGGGAACAAAGAAGGAAGTGATGATAGGAACATGCACTACGGTTTGATGCTTGTTTGTGGTCAGAAATGACCCCCC
>VUQG01010571.1:24276-49650 GCA_015106755.1 Etia nguti | reverse complement strand
TTTTTTTGTTTAATTTTTATTTCCTTTTTTTTTTTTTTTAGATTTTTAGGATTTTATGTAAATTTATTTATCTTTCTGTTATGCACATTGAGTTTACGTATAATGAAATGTGCTATATAAATAAATTTGACGCTGACATTTGAAAGGATGCAGGTTTAAGGTCTTCTGTCCATCTTTTCCATATAGTCTATAGCAGGGGTGGGAACTCCTGGCTTCAAGGGCCAGTGTCCTGCAGGTTTTAGAGCTCACCCTGGGTCAACACACCTGAATCAAATGATTAGTTCATTACCAGGCCTCTGGAGAACTTCAAGACACGTCGAGGAGGTAATTTAGCAATTTAAATCAGCTGTGTTGGATCAAAGACACACTGACACCTGCAGGACACCGGCCCTTGAGGCCTGGATCTCCTCCACCCCTGGTCTATAGCTTTGATATTAAATACTGCAGTTTGATCGTTTTTTCACTTGGTTGCCATTAAAGGCCTGTTACAAAAAACCAACAACAAAACAGCCAATTATGCACAAGCCACCAACTTCTACTGTTTAAATTTCCCGTTTCTTGGTCACTTTGGTGTCATGAAAAAAAAAATCTTCATAATAATTTTAATAAATGAAAAATGCTTTTAATTTAGTCTGTCTTATAAATCAATTCTTACAAAATATTTTCACGAATTTATGACTTTAATCTTCAAAATTCTGAGTTTTCTTGTTTCTCTTCAGCCTCCAACTCCATTTCTTTAACCTTGAATGGCATATTTCATTCAGGGACATTTTTCTTTTTCCTCAGTTTTTCAGTTTAGAAACAACCATTTTGACTTCTCTGAAACACCCACCCCTACTTCTTACAGCATTTTAGTAAACTTCCTGTAAGTATGACTTTGTTCTGCCTTACACAGCGATGACTTTTGGGACATCCTGACATTTTCAGTAATCCTCTGTGTATTCAGGAAGCAAGCCACACTGCAAGCTCCAGAATGAGCAACAATCTCATCAGCCCTCATTAGGCCCTGACGTTAAAGGTCACACACACACTGGGAAAGCTTGTTATGTGGCACCCAGCATGCAGTTCACATACACAGCATCAAAGGGATTTATTAGATATGTCTTCTGAGGGAGTTTTTCATCATTGCCATTAAACAACTCTGCAATTACTTTGGAACTAGAGTATGCTCTACCATCTGTGATATTTGAGACAATGATATGATTGACTTTAAATGGCTATTCTGGTTAATTATAAACAAGTAAGAGCATACCCATTGGAAAAAATAAGATTGATTGAAAGCAAAAAGATTAATAAATGAATCTCTGTAGACATGTTCTGTGGACAACTCACAACCCACTGAGGCAAAAGCTTCATTGCTCATGTGTTTAATGAGCTTTTATTGTGAAACCAGCTGCTACAAAGTTTAGAGGACTTCAAAACTTGTTTTAACTTGAAGCCTCACATCATCATCACATTCAAGGAAAAATTTGTCTTTAAAACAGTAACAGCATTTTCATTTCTCTGTTTTCATCCCTGGTCAAATAAATGCACATTTCCATTTTCTGCAACTTATTTGAACAAATTAGAAATGATCACTAATACTTACTAATAGAATTATTTTTAGAAACACTTTATATATCTCCAAGTTTTGGACTACTGTCCAAATAAAAGAAAAAGAAGAAATTGTACCGAAGTTGAAAATGCAGCAGTAATAAAGTACTTTTTGTTGCAGTCTTACTGTTTTTTCCAAGATTTATCAGTTCAGAACTTTACTTGGTGATGATTTGCTTGTGACAGATTTTGTTTAAAACAAACGTGTTTTGCATGACAGTCTACTGAGAAAATGTGCCGAAGGTCACTGTCAGTAATGATGCTCTGTGGTTGAAAGCAATTACTGATCCCAGTGGAGCTGCTCTTTAAACACAGCTGATGGACACCCATGAGGACTTGGCTTTGTTCCTCTGTGTTTCACTCCCTTCATGCAACTTAAAAAAACCAAAACAAGAGTTTACATGGGTCTACCACAAACATGAAAACTTTATTTTTGGAGACGGGGGTGCATTAGGATGACATTTTCTCTCTCAGAAAATATCAGATTTTCTGTATGTGATTTGCTTTTCAACAAAAGCCTTGTTATCCTAATAGCTCCTTAATAGAAGTATGTGTAAACTGTCCTAAAATAATAAAAATGGGTGTCCCACCTGAATAAAGACAATGTGAAGGCAAAACAGAAGAAAGATATGGAAAAAAAAACTTAAATATTTTTTATCTTTTATGACTTTTATCCTTGTCAATGAACAACACTATCTGATTTACTTGTGGTTGGTCCCCTCTGTTATTTTAAAAGTTAAGTCTCTGCTAACCAGCGAGCCACCCTTCCTGTTTCCCCTCCAGCTGAGTTGTCCTTCAGATCCTTGATATCATCCGGCTGTCTCAATAAAAAGTACTTCTTCCTGCAGTCAGACAGATTGCAGCAGCTGCTAATGTTAGTCCACCGTCTACTGTGGGGTCACTTCATATAAAATTACACTAAATTGGAAAAGTTCCCCAATCTTTATACCCTCTAAGTGTCCTTAATGCCACAAAAATTTCCCTTAACACCTGTTAATACTTTCTGGGGTTTATATTTTCTTGAAGTTCATAGGGGTAGGTCTAAAATTTACACTCAGTTTCACACTCACTAACAAACTTAATATAAAAGTTTCAATGAACTGCAACAGTTTGTGACGTAGAGGAACACCAACAAGCATCGGTACCGTGGATGTTTGATTATCTGATAATTCACTGGAAAAAACTTCAAAAAGTGCATTATGGGAAACCTTTTTTGTGTTGTATTACCTTGTGGAATAATTGGTATAATATACACAAACTCAAAAAGACATTAAGGGAACACTTTTGATTTGGGTAAAGCACCAAGTCTGTCAAACATCTGGGATATTGATCTGTTCAGTTAAGTAGCAGAGAGGGTTGTTAATCAGTTTCAGCTGCTTTGGTGTTAATGAAATTAACAACAGGGGAACTAGATGGGCAACAATGAGACAACCCCTAAAACAGGAATGGTGTTACAGATGGAGGCCACTGACATTTTCCCTCCTCATCTTTTCTGACTGCTTCTTCACTAGTTTTGCATTTAGCTAGGGTCAGCGTCAGTGCTGATAGCATGAGGCGATGCCTGGACCCTGCAGAGGTTGCTTATTTTTTCACTTAGATTTTTGGTTGTTGTTGAATTCAGCCCTCTGTCAGTTGACAATTTCGATTTCCATCAAATGATGTGGCATCATCCTAACACATTACTCAGTCCATGTCAGTATGGATGTCCAGTGTGATTGTTTTTCCCACCTGATGTGTTTTCAAAGGGTTCCTGAATTCTTTTGAACAGTGTATTAAAGGCTGGGATCACTGATTGTCTAAAGATCCGTGGATGTTGTTTCCAGTTTGCTGCTTCAGTCCCTGGGGAACGCATCTTTTACTCACTTTAATAAACCTTAGAGTGGAACAAGTAAGTGGTGGGACATTTAACCAAATCAAAAAAAATCTGTGGGGAAGACTGCAATCCAAATGAACAGCCGTTCCTCACACAAACTACAGCACAGATTTCTTCTCTTCTCTTTGTTCTCTGTTAAAGAACCAACAAAACAGTAAAACATACTATTTGTCTGATAACTGCCTCAGAAATGCTCCAGTAAGCACCAACACCACAAACACAGTTTAGAGGTGTATTTTAATTGCAGTGGTTAGATCCACCAGCTGGGCATTTCAACATGAGAGCATCTAAATCATCACAGATTTGCTTCACTCACTGCACAGATGTACACAAGAAATAAAATGACAGCATAAAAACTTTTGCAGGACGTTTATAGAGTTCACTGACACACCACCAAATAAATGAAAGTTCACTCCTTTATTGTCGTCTGTGCTGTAATACAGAGATTCCTTAGAAAAATACAAAAAAATGTAAACCTGTTATAAAATATACAAAAAAATACAGGGATTCAAATACAAAGGGGTTTAATTTGTGGCGGTCTTTTATATATTATAGGAAACAGACATTCAACACAATCTTCAGGTGGTTCATTTACAGAGTGATTTTATGACTGTAATTCAGGTATTTAAATGGAATCACATATTCCTTTTTGGTGATCTTTCTTCATTCCTAGTACATTTCTGTGCACTGATTCCTGCACCGCGCTCACATTTACTTTAATCGACCACAGACCACAGCCTCGGTGAATAGTGATACTTCAAACATCTTAAATTCCCTTTTTTAAAAACTACAACCTAGTTTTCTCTTCACCACTTTCAACCACTGCAAAACCATTTAGGCCTAAGATAAAAAGCTACCGTCAACATGCAAGCACGTAATGATGTTATTGAAAATGACCCAAAGGACTTTAATATTCAGAGTGGTAATAGTACTTCAATACTTTTTTGTCATTTTGCTGCTGATTAAAATAAAACAAACTGTAATAAACATGTCATATTTAACAAACCGTACAAAAGAGATCAAAGTATAAATAAAGCTATAAGAAACAGGCGAATGATGGGTGGCAATGATTGAACACTGTGTGTGAGAAACTAATCGATTTTCACTGAATCATGTTTTGTGCTTATATTTACTACATACAGTACACTGATTACATCTAGTTCACAACATGCCTGTAACCACCTGTGTGCAGACGTTGTGCAGTGTGTTCTCCATCGTTGGACTGAGCGAGGGGTGGACACCTGCGCTCACAGAGGAGGGACTAGGCAATCACAAAGTAGGCCGGTTCTAAATCGTGCCACGTTTTATCCTGTTTGTTGACCATAAACTCATCATGTAAGGATTAACTGAGGTCATAGATCAAGTGAGGCGTAGATTTAGGCAATGGCTTCACTTTTCAGATGTCCATTTTTTATACAAACTGTAGTAAACACACACAAATATCCCCAAAAAGAAAATGGCAGAGCTAACAGATGTCATGGGGAACCTGAAATTTCAAATCCATGTGTTTTATGACCTTTTGTCTTATAAGAGCTCCTTTACTTGGTAAAAGGTCGTAAAGTGGAGACACTTTTGTTTTGTCCGTTGCCGGGACGGCTGTTTGATTTGGAGGACTTGGTTTGCTGGGATGTGCCGAACTCTTCTCAAAGCTTGATTTATTGTCCTGCGTTCAATCTCCCCAGAGATCTTTTGTTGGACTTGAAGCTAATAAATATGGAACAACAGTTCTTTCCACAGAAATGCAGGATGGGAGATTTCAGAACTGATTAGAGTCTGAACTCATATTGTCACAGCAAATCTAAAAACCAGCATGCTTACTTTGGCTGAATACTAGCTATTGCATTTCAAGCAATATTAGGTTGTAATATTATTACAACCTATTAAATTTTGTTCCAAGGATACTTTATTCTTCTGAATCAAAATACTGCAATTACACAGCATTTTACTACCAAACAGACCTAAAACTGTTGTAGTTTGTTGCATTTCTCAGAATGTGTACGTCAAGCTTTGTGCTAGGACGTGCAGCTACGCTGTACCTGTGGGGTAGATTTACCACAGTTCTATAAATCAAGCTTTAGTTTGTTCTTCTTCTTCGTCCCATTGTGCTCACTCAGAAGTCAACAGATCACTTCCTGGAGAAAAGCTGGTTCTCCAGCTGTTCCAGACGTGCGGTCATCCCAGCCAGTGGACACGTCATTAAGGAATCATACGTACTTAACATGCGCTCATTTTATGCTGTATATAGCAGAAGAAGAAAATGCTGGCACAGAGCGTGCAGAGAGGGGTGGGGGTGGGGTCACCTGCATGGTGAGCACCCCAAAAACTTTCAGCTTCTAAGCCAGTGAGCGAAGTCACGGGAAAACAAAACAACAGATATTAAGTTATTTAAAAAAACTGAGCAATAATAAAATCTGTCTTTTCCATGTAACAGCAGGTATTAAATTCAGAGACTTAATATCCAAAAACACTTTTTGAAGTCTACCAGAAGTCTTCACCTGAAGGTAAAGAATTACCTGTTATTATGTGGTTTTTTAAAGGATATGTTTCTGTGTGAGCTGCTCCAGGCTGTTCATAGTGGCCTGCTGGAACTCCACCAGACTTTCACATGCACAGGGGTCCTTCACCTCAATCTCGCCCTGACTCTCCTCTGCAGAGGGAAAAAAATATTAATATATATAATTGTTCTTTATCGGTATATAAATTGTGACACTTTCAGTTATCTTGAAGATACAGACATTGCTCATAAGATGCGATGAATTGCTGTAGTTTAAACTGTCTTTAATCAGCTCTGTTTAGCTTTAATGTCCCCTTAGAACTCCTAACAGGCTAAACCAGTAAACTACTATTATCTTTTAACCTGAGGAGTTGCTGTTGAATACAGTATTATTACACTATGGAAAAATGTTTTGTGACTGCTTTTGTTTTAGTTCCCATTTTCTGCAACTGTCATGTTGTATTTTTGTCAGTAGAGGGCGACAAAGAAAAGACATCATTACAATGAATTACCAGTAAAAACCACATAAACCATCACACGAAGGTTTCCTCTGCTGAAGCTTTGCTCTTAAGGGTGGCCAAACTCTTTTGTTACTTAAACAATGAATGTTATCAATTTGAGCTTTTTATGGTACACGTTTTTTTTAATTGTATAAAAGGTTGGAATGTGCTTTATTTATGGAATCAACCAGTAACATTCACCATTATATAAGCTGCATGAACAGAGAAGATTTTTAAACCATAGTGGTAAAAAACGTGCAACGATTTTTAAATTATTATTCTCTTGGGAAGGATGCTCTCTTACTTTCAGGATGCTTTTTCCTGTTTAAAAACAATTTAATCTAAAAAATATATATTAAAAAGCCAGAATTTAACGATTGCTTTGTTTGCACATTCTTTCATCTCTTTATTAAGTTTCATGAAGTTCACATCGGTAGTTTTTTATAGCTCCACCTTAGCTTATTCATTGTGTGAAAGAAAGAAGGTGATAAAGCATTTTAACTTCCTGTGGCAGAAAGCAAGCCATTTTATACATCGTGGTCAGGTCTAGCAGAGCATGTTACCTGGGCAGACATTGAGTTTGAGGTTCTCAGCAATGGTGCTGATGGCGGTGAAGTCAGTGGTGTAATAGAAATGTTTCTCCACAGGCTCAGATGCGATCTCACGGAGCTCATCTTCCACCGCTTTTCCAACACCCACCGCGTACATGGTGATGCCTGCGGACATGTACAGGTACAGGGTCACAGTGTAACTGCTGCACTGCTTGATTCAGACACCGAGCTACAGATGCCGTTATTACCGTCCTGGGTCTTACCGGCTTCTTTGGCCTTCTTGGCGTACTCGGTGATGTCATCCTGGGAGCGTCCGTCTGTGAAAACCAGCCCGATTCGTGGAAGGTGGCGGCTCAGAGGACGAGCGCCTTCTGCCTCAGAGAAGCTGTTTTCCAGCATGTGCTTCAGGGCCAGGCCGGTCATCGTACCTTTCTCCATGTATTCAACCTGAACATGGACAGTAACAACATTTAGAGTCGTGTAGCTGAGCAGGGCCCAAACGTGGTGCAGGTTTCATTTTTTATTCAGGATTTCATTAACTGCAGGTTCACTGCTGAGGATCTGTTTCTATTAGGGGCCCATAAAATATGTACATATAAAATATGCCTGTACATGAACCTTTATGTTGACTTTAAGCCTCAACAAGTCTCATAATCTCACAATCAGTGGGATAACTTCTCTAATCCACTTTACAACTGGACTTCTTTTGCAAGAAGCAAAAACTGCCCCCTGCTGGCCATTAGCAAGAATGCAGGTTTAAGTTACAGTCTGTGATGGATACAACAAACAAACAGAAGCACTACCTTCATGACCGCAGCTTTGATCTCATCAGCTGTGTGGTACATGTTGAGGGGAAACTCTGTTCTGACCCGGCTCGAGTACTGAACCAGACCGACTCTGGTACCGTGAGCAGACACGTCCAGAGAGTCGACAACCTGCAGGTGACGAATATTAAACATTTTATTATTTTAAGATTATTTTATAGCTTTTAAGTTCAGTATCAGACAAACATGTAAAGAATTATCACTACCGAAAATTGAATATGTAAAATATCTTTTTGCTGAATGTACAGGAAATGTTGTTTTAGTTGTTTCCGATTTCTGAAGCCAAAACAAGATTGTTTCCTCCTGCAGTAATTCATATTTGATGGTATCGCTTAATTCTGTGACCGTCCTGCATGTGCAGGTATGGAAATATGAAAGAATACTGCAATTTGGCAGTAAAATGCTCAGTCTGTTAGAAAATACTTCCAACCTGGTTAACAAACTTTTTGACAAGCTCGAAGTTTTGAGGGCGGACACTCTTGGAGCCGTCGATCAGAAGCACCAGGTCGATGTTTGCAGACTTGCAGGCTGAAGAAGAGCGAGAAAGACAAAGGACGGGAGGCTTAATTCCTTAATTTATTTTTCTGTGAAAAACATGATTAAAGGAATCAAGGCAGTAAATACTAAACAAACACTGCAACACAAATACCACAGTAAAAAAAATCTAACCTATACAGCTTTACGTCGGGTCACACACAAAACACTGATCATCATCAGGCCTACATGAGTAACTGCATGATTTTACAAGTAACTTTCCAAAAGTGGAGTTACTTGGTTTGATGTGTGCAGGTAAAGTTCAAGGTTCTTTATTCGTCACATGCATAGTTATACAAGTATAACACACAGTGAAATGTAACCTGACACGCTCCTCGACTCATGCAAAAAGGGGAGGGGGGAGAGAATATTATGTATTATACTAGGTGAATGTGCAATGTGCAGTAGTAGCAAAGTTATGGAGTTCAATATATGATCATTTGGATTTTACATATTTTGTATATTCTGCTATTAGAAATATGTATGTTGTTGTCATCGCAGTTTATGTCAGTAAGGAAGCTGGATAAATACAAACTGATGGTGGGATTAAATAAGAGTGACTTTCTTCCCACTCAGAATAGCCGGAGCGAAACTGAAGTGTATTTTTGCTTTATTTTGTGTATTATTTTATTTTTTATTTTTCCTAAATGAACTTTTGTACTGTTTACATCATCGAAATAAAATGAACAAAACAAACAAAACAAACCAGGCTAATAAAGCTCAGTTTTACTGAGACCCACATACATGGCAGTTTGTTTTTTGGAGTTATTATTAATATTATTATTAATATTATTGTTGTTGTCATCATAGTTACAAAGGATTGCTTTCAGATGTCTGGAGCAGTTGGAAAGCGGGTTTGGAGCGTAACTCTTGAAGCAATGATAAATGAGACTGTCTCTCTGCCCCAGAATGTGATGTGAAGCTTACTGGCAGGAACGCTGGTATTCGCTCGCCCTCCCAGGAGGAATAAAAAAATCCAAAGATCTTCGTCTTTGTCCAGCGAGTTTCATCCAGACATAACTGAGCTGCTTTTAACATCAGTTTGAGATCATTGTACATCTTTATTTCCTTTCCTGAGACACAACCTCTGCTCTGGGTCTGAATGTTTTTTCCTTTCAGTGAGAGTCACCTGATCAACGTCCAGCTGCCACTGAAAAGCCTGAATCTGAATCCTCCTCTGTAATAGATTTCTTATGCTTTGGCTTGAAATATAGTGAAGCTCAGCAGTGCAGGTTAATAGTTTATCTTTGTGCTTTGTTGTCTTAGACTGATTTAATAAAAATCCAGCATTTTTTCTGAAGTTTTTTGAGGCTTTTTTTCTCCACAACTGCAGCGTTTCTGCTGGTTCACACAGGATCCACAGCATCTTTATCCTGAAGCAGCTCTCTCTGTGTCAGAGTGCTGAGTTTCTTCAAACTAACTCGGGGCTGCTGAAACAGGTCAGAGGATTTTGTATTTGCACAGATGATCAACTTACCGCCACAGCTCTTGCCGTCGTCCTGTAGCAGCTGTCCCTCGGGGCAGATGCAGTGGTAAGAGCCTGGAGTGTTCACACACTGGTATTCACAGCCGTGCTCCACTGTGTTACACATGTTCATGTCTGACAACACACAGACAGAAAGCAGATATTACACCATAGCAGAGAGAGACACCTGCAAACCTGACCTCAATAAACCTGTTCACCTGCAAGTAATGTACAACTAAAGGTCTAGTGAACAGGCGTGGAAGAGTTGGGGAGGTCAACACTTATTTTTGCCTGCTGTTCTAGTGCTGCTAGATTATGGTGAAAACCACCTTTCACAGCACCTTTGGTAGGCCTAACGGAGTGAATAAACAACTCAGTGACATCTTTTAGTGCCCCCCCCCCTTTTTTT
The DNA here is from genome assembly GCA_015106755.1 of Etia nguti. Classification (NCBI taxonomy): domain Eukaryota; kingdom Metazoa; phylum Chordata; class Actinopteri; order Cichliformes; family Cichlidae; genus Etia; species Etia nguti. The sequence continues at coordinate 39,407 of VUQG01010571.1, read as the reverse complement.
TTTTTTTCAAAATCACACTGTTTGGAAACAAACAGTAAAAGAAATTCAGAGTACATTTTTATCAGGTAAACTATGGAGTAGACACAAGCAGGGTTTCCGTGTGAGATTCACTGACTTGTGCAGGTCTTCTTGTCCTTGTTGAGTTTGAACCCTTTGTTGCAGTCGCAGGTGAAGACGCCCGGCGCGCTGACACAGATCTGCTCACAGTCGTGCTTTCCCTCAGCGCACAGGTCAATGGCTGAGTAACACACACACACACACACACACACACACACACACACACACACACACACACGTAAGTCATTCCCAATTTATAACGTTATAGTGAGTGAATGTCTAAGAAAGCCAAGTGAAGCCAAAGGATCATATGATGAAAATGCAGTTTTACTCTATATGTTAAATAAAAGTGATGTTTCCAAACTGTTCAGTCAGCCTAACAAACAGTTCAGAGACCCAGATGGAGTCAATTTTCAGTCCTTACTTTGAAGGAGCTGGAAGCAACAACCATTTCATATTTATAGTTCATAGAACGAACAGGAGAAAGAGGAGTCTTTTCTCTGACTGTAGGTGTGTTTCTATAGGTGTGTGTACACTTGTGTGTATTTGCATGAGGGCTTGACTAACGTGTGCAGGTCTTCTCGTCCTCATTGAGCGTGTATCCTTTGTTGCAGTCGCAGGTGAAGACGCCCGGCGCACTGACGCAGATTTGTTCACAGTCGTGCTTCCCCTCAGCGCACAGGTCAATGGCTGAACAACACATCGAGTTAAAGTGTGTAATTGTGATTAAGATTTTTTTTTCTAAACATTTATCAGCGTCTGAGCCAAACAAATATACTTCTTACATCTGCTTTGGATTTTGCTCTCAGAGTTTTCCAGTAAGTGCTCAAATAGATGAACTAAATGCCAAATATTAATTTCTGGAAATGGTAGACATCATGCAATAACCCCAAACTCTGAGATGACAGGATTTATTCAAATATAAGCACGCTATCCCCTTTCATTCATCTGGACTCCTTTAAATGATAAGTTTGAATCTTTGAATCAAAATTATCATTCACTATGAGTCACACTTATGTCTTATAAACTGTGTATTCAAAGCCGACTGCGAATTACTTAAAAATGTCTCCTTTCTGCTGTGAGCTACAGTTACACTGTGTCTTATTCATGTTGTAAAGATGTGTACGGCTTCAGGGAACCAGAAAGTCTTTGGTCCCCCAAAGGTTGTGAATGGTCTCAATTTTAAAGGTTCCTGATGAAGAGGTGCTCTGCTGCAGCTGTTGTTGGGTAACTGTCTCTACATCAGTCTATCACCTTACGTGAGGTCCACAGTAAACGCTGCCTTTTTTCTACCAAAGAAATACAACACAATGTCCTCAACTGAGGTTTTTTAAACAAGCTATAACTAACAAATAAATTCAGTTTGACATGGTCCTGGTGTCTGATCTAGAGCTGCTTTTAAGCTAAGCATTGCTAACAAAGATAAGACTGGTCCCAAAGCCAAAAGGCTGACACCAGAAAACTCAACATTTTGGGGTTGAAAGTCAGAACGACTAATGTCAGGAAATTCACAGAAGCTCCATCAGCCAGTCATTGGTAATTTTCTTGTTGTTGCCCTTCTCATAACCTCTGATGTCAGTCCTTCCAAAGTTGGGCCCAAGGTCCACCACATTTATTTTTATGTTAAAGAGCATGGAAATGCATCAAAAGTAGGAACTGACAATACCTCAGTGATGGATTCATTCTATTTTGTGTAATAACTTCCTGAGGAGATCCCACAAGCAAAATCATTTTCTTCTTTAAAACTTTAAATTACATTTTCTCTTTGCCGTTTCATCCTTTAAGTCAGCTTCTTTAAGTCAGTGCTGAATAATTTCAAAGCAGTTTATTCATTTTTGTGTTGTTTTTAACTTTGTTCAGAAAGGTAACTTTAAAGGCACACGACATGCTTCCTTATGAACATGCACTGAGCGCAGCATGTATTGTAAAGAGTTTTAGTCTTTAAAATTAGTCATGTTTAAATAATATTAACAAGTAGTCCCTGTGAAGCAAACACTCATTTCAGGCTTCAGACGACTCTGAACACGTCAGGTTTCAGGCAGCTTTTTTTCTACTTTTGGATCTGTATGATGTCATAGTGAGAGGATATACCTAATACAGTCACCTCAGGCACAAAGCTCTGGATGTGAAACTCTTGGGAGCGAATACGGCTTGTTTCAGACAGTAGATGAACTGAAGGCCTGCATGGAGGTTAAGTATAAGATGGATTATTTTGAATCATGCAAAGCTTCAAAGATAAGGTTATGGAGGTGGAAATAAGTAGAATAGGCCTTCTTTAAGAATCACATGCTACCTCACTGGTCATGCTAAGCAGGAATCGAATGTTTCTGCTTTCTGCCACATTGCTGCTGTAGCAGAAGTGTCCCAAGAACACCAAAAATTGGTATTCTAGGCCTTTGCATGCTCTCTACTGTACCTGTGCTTATTTTTCCATGCTGAAACACTCTTTGAATTATTCCCGTAACTTGAGTAATTCTATAAAGTTTGAGTGGGGGCTGAAAAAAAGCTACTGCATATTAATCATGCTGCTTTATTCTGGCACCATCTCTCAGGTCTTGATTCAATTGTTTAATAAAAAGGGATCATTAAAGTGTTTTTCACCATCTTGTGGTGACCTCAAAAAATGATAATTTAGCAGTGTGGATCTCTTCCAGCGCTCTACATAATGTCATGATTAGCTAGTAACCAAATCCAGAGATAGATTTGGGAAACGTTAATGTTCTAAATCATGCATTAGCGGTTAGGTCAGGCAGGTTTCAGTGTAAAGAAATCAGATCCTCACCTCCATCACAACAGCAGTGGACATCACGGCTGTGTTATTAACCGTTTATGATTTTTCTTCCATGTTCGCTCTGCTTACCCTGGCAGGTCTTGCCGTCCTCCAGCAGCCTGTATCCCTCGTTACAGCGACAGCGATAGCCATTGAGCACGCTCACACACTCATGATCGCAACTGTGGTTCCCAAACGAACAGTAGTCGATCACTGAGGGGAGGAAAGCAGCGAGGCCATAAGCAGCAGAGAGGACAGCAGCCAAATGTGTGGGTTGCATTTATGTTCCCCTCGTCTCTCGGTTAGTCTCGGCTTTTACCTGCTTTGCTCTGTCCCGAATATGAACCTCATTTGTGAATGAGTCTTACTGTAATATGTTGATATACGTTATTCAAATACAATGAAATTATCATTTCTAACTGTATATCTCTGGTTTTGTACTGCAAGGGTTCATACTGTTGGTTGACAGGTGAGCCGCGAGGCCGTGATGCTATCGGAGACTGGCAGGTGCTCTCCATCTGTCAAAGCATGCCACAAGCATGCAAACACTGAGCTGTAACTGATTAGGTGAAAAGCTCGTGCTCGCTGTCTGCCTCAGGATTTCAAACCACAACTGACGTGCTGGCTCACTCGGAAACTTTCTCATACTTTGATGAACAGTCCAGTGAAATGTCTTCTGAAACATTTGAGGCGAGAAAATCAGCAGACTGAGTCTGTGTATCTTAGATAAACAACAACGATTGTCGAAGGTTTTCAGAAGAAACACATCGTACCAGATGCTCCAATTTCCATAAACTAGCTTAAACCTCAGCTTCAAGCTAATTAGGAGTGGGGGACTCAATGTCCTGGCTTATGAAACACAGCATGACTAGAATGCATTGAAATTAAGGATCTAGCGTAAACATACTGTACTGTTTGAGAATTTATGCTTGTTAACTTGTGCTTTAGAGATTTTAATTTAAATGCTTCTCATCAATCAGCCTCATGTGTCCTGACTGTGTGCAATGATTCAGGTGGGTGTACACGGGGTTATACGTTACTTCCTGCAGTGTGAGGAAAGTTTCAAAGCAAAGCTACCAAAAGTTTTCATTGTACAAACTGGAGATGGAGGAACAAAGTGCAAACCCACACTCACCAAGCAGCAGAACCAATGACAAGAATACCAGAAGAACACATTTCAATCAATATCATAAAGGTGATCGATATGAGATGTGTGAATTTGTATACACATTGTGTGTGTGTGTGTGTGTGTGTGCGTGTAACTAACTTGAGCAAGTCCTCTTATCGTTGTTCAGTTTGTATCCTTTGTTGCAGTCACAGGTGAAGGAGCCCGGGGAGCTGACGCAGATTTGTTCACAGTTATGTTTTCTCTCAGCACACAGATCTATGGCTAAACGCACACACACACACACACACACACGAATGATATTACTTTTTATAAGCACTCTCCAGTGTTTGTTTCTGCAGGTTTTAAAACTGACTTTTTCTTTTCTTTATTCTTTTTTTCTGTCACACGTGCTAAAAGCCAAAGTTTCATATTTTCAGGTCAGTGTACAGGTTTCCCCTGTAAGCCAAAAGCTAGTGCTTTAAATTCTCTGTTTCAGGCAGTTTTTTTTTCTACCTTTGCGTCTGGGTGCTGAGAGGACAGCATTGTTGCGAGCACAGAGGACCCGCCTTTTGCTGCTTAACCAATCAGAAAAAAGTTGACATGGTCCCAGGTCTGGTTCTGCATTTTTTAGTTGTTTTCATTTTATTTTGTGTTTCTTGTGAGTGTTTGATTTGTTTTGGTGTTATTCCAGTGCTTTTAGTTTTTGATTATTCTTACCTGTCATTGAGTGTGTTCACCTGTGTTCCTCTCCCTCCTGTTTCCCATCATCAATCACTCTGTGGGGCCTGACTGTTCTCTGTCCTTTGTTAAACTGTCTGTGCTCTTTGTGTTTTCCCTGAAACTTTTTTGAACTTTGTTCTCAGATTTTGACATTCACCCAATAAAAGAGTTCAAAAAGGGAAAAACTGTTCAATTATCAATTTGTCATTTCAATATCAGTTTAATGTCAGTTTTCCTTTTAATTTTGCTGGTATCTGTATATAGTTTAGTATAGCAGGAGCAAACTGCAAATTACCTGCGCATGTCTTCCCGTCACCGTTGACAGTGTATCCGGGCAGACAGAGGCAGTGGTAGGATCCGGGAGTGCTCTCACAGATGTGCTCACAGCCATGGTCTGACTCCAAACACAGATCCACGCCTGTGTCAGATCAGCGTCAGCATTCACAAAATCAGCTTCAATATATTTACCTTACAGGTCATTATCACAAAATCAAAATCATATTCCCAAAAACTTTGTGATAGTTCACAATGTTTTTCCTGTAGAAAGGAATTATCGGTGCCCCTGAAGGAAACCTGTAAAATGAAAAGCACTGAGAACCAAAACTACTCAAAGAAAAACACTTCATACATCTTCAGTTCACCCACAACACAATCTCTACAGCTTCATCTGCAAAGCATGATGGGATTAGTGGTTTTAGCCCTAAGCTGTCACCTCTTAGCTACAGGACTCATCATTTTCACTGAGAGCTTATTTTATTTCACTTATTTAGTTTTTGTATTTATTTTATTCGTCTGCATTTTGCATCTCCCCCTGCAGGATACCAGAATGCTTTGGGTTTTTTTTAGCTGTAGTCCAGTGTTGAATAATAGCAGCATGAGGAAATATCGTGCACTTAAGGGATTTGCAGAGGTTGTTATAAAAAAGGATTAGGTTATGTGCCGTCAGACGGGCATTTTTATTTTTTATTTTAACTCAAGCTAGACGTTGTGTTTTTAATTACAAAAAAAATCTAGTGTTGCCCCAGATGAAGCCAATGTCATGAAATTTCAATCCCACAGATTTAGCTGACGTTTTTTACTGGTCTTACATTAAGATGACTTTAAATACAAGTAATCCATTTGTAATACAAAATCTTTTAGATGGAGATTTTATAAAAACACGACTTCCAAATCCTTAAAGACTGGAAAGTTTTTACATTCCAGTAAGATCTCTTCATTTTGTACAGATTTGTTGATTTTGCACTCACACGAATCTCAAAACTTATTAGTTACACACCTCATCTTAACTGAGTTCAGCTCAGGGCAAATGTTATTTTTTTGCTGATTAAAAGCAGAAATTTTTTCGAATAATCTCATAATCGTCATTCCTCTCAGGTACAATTACATGTTTTTTTTAAAATAAAAACACAGTATGATATATAAGTGGTAACAGGTAAATGCAAAATCTAAATAAACTACAGAATATAACACAAATATTAGAAATATTAATAAATAATAAAAACAATTTTTAAAAAGCACCAAATGTAGTAATAGCAGTTATTTGCATACTTTAAGGTTTTGTAGAAATCCACATTATTTCCTGTCCTGCAGTCTTACCGCAAAGCTTATCCTGGAACTGGATGCCAAACTGGTGAATGAGATCAAAGGACTCAACCAGGAAGACGTGGTCCTCGAAGGGCGGTGATGCCATGGCCCTCAGTGATGTCATATCTGCCCTGGCCACTCCCAGAGCATAGATCTCGATGCCTTTTTCTCTTGCCTCAGCTGCCACCTCAGCCACGCGGTCCTGAGGACGTCCGTCTGTCACGATCACGGCCACATTTGGAACCTGAAGCCATCGGCAGAACCAACCACAGACAGCTGTTATTGAGGTCCTCTCCATCTTTGTTTTTTCAGCCCATAAATTCTGAAACATTTTATTGTTTTAATTATTTTTTTATATTTTTATTATCCTAAGAGCTGACTTCATCAGGTAGAGTTTGGCCTGCCAGGGCCTCAGCTCTTGACTGCTGTCCAATCCACACTGCACTACACCCTTACATCACCTCCAGCACTTCATCTACACTTTTTTTATTCCTTAATGCCTTTTGTGTCCTTGGCATGTCCTACTAGGAGGCCCAGGACACAATGGAGAGATTATATCTCTCGGCTGACTTGGGAATGCCTTGGTGTCCCCCCAGATGAGCTGGAAGAGGTAACCCTGGGAGGTAACCCTTAGACTGCTGCCCCCATGACCCAGATAAGGGGTAGAAATGTATGTATATCTGTATGAATAGTTTTGCTAAAGGTTCTGCTATAACCACATTCTACAGAACAGTAGTTACTGGATGAAATAAGCATATGCAGAGCCTCTAACTAGCTCCACCACTGGTTGGCCACTCCTTGTTTTTGTGTGAAGGGGGAGGAAACCTCAGGATCAGAACAAAGGTGAAGTAGAAAGCTTGTGGGATGGTATCAAATCACAGGTTCAGTTACAGAGTTTTCACCCATGTGTACATTTGGTTTTGAAATGAAAGCTATTTCTGTGATGATTTAAATACAGATAATTAAGACAGAAAGAGAAGATTTAAAATGCCTAAAACCACCAGCACAGCTAAAGGAAATGGTTACAAAATGGTTCATTGGGTACGAGACATCCAATATGTACCTTTGGCCTGTCTCCAGCCTCAGCAGTAAAAGCTTCATTCATCATGTATCTGATGGCGAGTCCAGTCATGGTACCCTGAGCGAGGGGGATGATCTGATTGATGGCTTTCACTATGTTGGTCAGCCTGGCGTGAGTCTTCAGAGTGAACTCAGTGCGGACCTGAAAGCAGTGAAGTACAATCAGAAATTAAAACATCATCTTTAATCTTCTGATTTGAGTCAATGTATGCAAGAATTACTTTTCCTTTTTTAACTGGGGCTGACCATCACACGAGAGACTGCAATACAAATCCACTGAACACTAAACCTTTGATACCATACTACCTTTGGACATTTACATGTAAACAAACAAACATAAGATCAGGTAGTGATAAGAAGGGTTAGCTGACAAGATGAAGGAGTACAACATGAAAGGAGGTCTGGGTCCTGTCTGGTTACTCTACCTGACTGGAATATTGAACAACTCCCACTCTGGTGGCATTTAGTCCAATATCCAGGGTGTTAAGGATGTCAATCATGAACTTCCTCATGGTCTCAAACTCATGTGGCCTAACGCTGCGGGAGCTGTCGATGAGGAAGACTAGATCCACCGGACCAGTCTTACATTTCTGCGCAGGTTCTGGAAGAAAGAACAAAATCAGAATCTATTCAAACTGGAATTTTCAATAATGGGAAAAAAGAGTAGTTCAAGAAGAAATCAGCAATCCTCAGACCTCAAAAGCTCCTAATTTAAATTTGGTGAGATCCCAGAAAACATGAAAGATGGGGATATTTATTGTGTCGTAATATGTTACACAAATTATTCCCCAACAAATGCATCACTCCTGTCTGAGTGATGTTTACCAGTGTGTCCAGCTCAGGAAGCTGCTGAGCCTTTTTTTTAAATATATTTGTAAATTGTGTTTAATGAATTTCAGTGGGACGCAGTGGGCTGTTTCACTTTCAGGAGCTGTAGTAGTAACATGTGATTTCGACACATGAAACACAGACGTGGCCTCTGAATGATGCTGATGCACGGAGGCCACTCACAGGCCCCAAACAGTCGACTGCTAATGTTCACATGAGAAGGTGTCGTGTCTCGTGTGGAAGGATCAGAGCTGTTTTGGTGCTCTGAGGAAAACCTAAACAATTTTACCGTTGTGACTGATCAGTGGGAGAAAAGGCTGCTTCTTTCTTTTTACTCTCTCTCTGAAGCATGGCAGCAGCAGAGGCCTTCCTCAAACATCGGTACAGCGTTCACATTATTTACCACCTGAGCGCTGCTTCTCTGTGGCGTCAGCTGCCACAGGACACCTGTTTTTGTCTTTAGTTTTTTCGGACGCGCTCCCATGTTGTAACATCATCTAGGTTCAAAAGCGCTGCCGTCATGAATGAGGTATGAGGTGGGCTTGTGTTTGTGGTGTGGCTTTACGAGTTGGAAAGAAACTGTCTGATTAATGCACATCCAGAATTTCTTCAAACAAAGTGAAAGTCAGAACAGACGAGACTCAGTGTCAGAATAAGCAGACATGTGGGACTGCTGGAATCCATCTTTAGGTTCAAATAGACATCAGCAATGGCCAATTTTTAACGCCTTATAAACACGTCCACTGCATTGTCTGGCCATATAAATCAAGTGAGCCGCAGATGTAATGTATAGGTGTTAATGATATGTCCTGAAACATTCGTGAAGCTATAATTCACACACTTGTATAAAGAGTCCTATTCAGTGACCTGCGGCGGCAACATTTACAGGTTATAAATGCTGCTGATTTTTTATTTTCCAAAAAAGTCCCCAACCCTTCTTCTTTACATTCTCTATCTAAATTTGGGTCGCTACTGTTTCTCAGTCCTAATTTGGTCAATTAAATTAAACTGCGAGTCCAAAAGTTAAAGATAAAAACAGTTTTGAACACAATAGAGCCACACGCATGTCACTGAGTGTTCATAGTTAGCTAACATGATCTCAGTTATCACAAATACAGTTTAAATTTGAATTATTATGTTTTTCCTCCTTTTAAAGGACATATTTAAATATTAATATCAAACATGTTGAAAGCTTAAACAACAAAGACTCAGTGTAAATGCGGGTACATCCCTGTGAGCCAAAAGCTCCACAAGGGCGCCACCAAGGATTATTTTGAACTGTTCATGCAAAGATACCCTTAAAGTGAAAAAATAAGGCGCTGGTAAAGGTGTAAATTGTGCTATCAAATGGTTGTTTAAACCATTGTTTATAGTTAGCAACTCTCTGCAATCCACTTAAAGAACCTGATTTAAAATCTCCCCATAAATCACAGCTTAGCATTATTTAGGCTTTGGTTTGTCTTTGTGTCCTGACCCTGTGTTTCTATTGTGATCCAAACCCACATTAGCTCCCAATTCTTTTCATCATCCAAATGCTCAGCATTAAACATTCATCTCTCATTTTTCCAGACTTACTTTTCTTTCATTTATTTTCTTAAAATTCAACTATGCCCTCATTTACATACCCTGTTTAAGAAGAGAAACATTTTTATATCTTTTTAAAACTAATTCTCACAGTATCTGCACACTGACCTGTTTTTGGTCTGGCTGTTGCGAGGACAGCCAGGGTCAACAGGATGAATGCCCTCAGTTGTCTCATCTTCATCCAAATGATATCGATCTAGCAGACGGGTCGCTCACAGCTGGGCTCAGATAAATTGGAACAGGATCAAACTGTGAAGAAAAGAGGAGCAAGATAGTGCCCACTTTGAGACTCAGTCACATACTGTAGCGCAATGTTGTCATAAAGCTTTAATGTCTGCAGATGGAAGAGGTTAGGATGGACAGATTAGTCTGCGAGACATCAGACTTGGACACAGGAGATCCCTCTTTCCTTCTTTTCCATTAAGATGATCCTCGAACAGGCACGAGCCTCATCAACCACCACCGAGCACACAGGCCACAGCACATACCTCGATTCTTATCTAATCCTTCAAAGTTATTTGTGTCTAATATGTGTGCCTAAACACACACAAATTAGAAATTACCTCTGGAAGGCATTCCTAGATCACATCTGACACACTTAATCATTCTTGAGAGCAACTGAAATGCTTTGTCCTTTGTCTTCATTAATACCAAACGCATAACTTATGTCCTACGATACAGGACTGACAACTGTGTATGACGATGACTGTGACAGATTTTTGAATATAATGTGAATGTAATTGTGAATGGATGTCTAAATTAAAACCACCTCCACCTGTGTGGCTCACCATGTTATTTGTATTAGCAGCTGTTGGTCATGAAGATACATTCTGGATTTTATTCCACTATTACTGAATACATACACAACAGGAACGTGTTTTTAGGGGTGCTAATGCTGAGGGAGATTATTTCTGAACCACTGCCATAACGCGTACTTGGATGGAGCCTTAAAATGGAGATTTTCTGGGGGTCTGAGGAAAAAAGCAACAAAAAAAATCATTGGCATCTTCAGTGTTTTCATTAAGTACACAGTAGCAGTCTTATACCTTATATTTTGGAACATATTCTCCACTCACATGACTGAAAAATGTTTAATCTTTTGAAGCTCATCAGAGTGATTAGAGACTATGTAAAGTGATAATAATGAGAGTGGCAATGAAACATTCCAGTCCTGCCCCTTCATAAAACACTCAGCGTAACACACCTGGATAAGGTGCACAGCAATACATAATAGAAGGCTGCGGGCAGACACACAGACCCTAATGTGCCTGAAGGCGAGCAGCTCCAGCAGCAGCAGGGGGATAATGATAAAGTCTGGGACGTGTTTATGTTTGAGGCACTGGGTCAATTCAAACAGGCAGCATGAAAGCCACCTCTCTTTCATTTAGGTCCACAGAGAGGGGTCCTTCGGGGGTTTATCGCTGTCTGACTGGCAGCCAGAGACTGCGGTCATCACTGGCTCAGATCAGAGTAATGAGTCAACAGATGTAGCCGAGCACAAAGGCTCTTTTTTCTGTTTGTGTCTCTGTTTGTCTCGTTGCCTTTCCCTCCGTCTCCTCGCCCACTTTCTCTCTTCTCTTTCACTCTCGTCCACATATTTTCACAAGCGTCTCTGCAGTGAAAGTTCAGCCAAACATTTGGAGCACATTTTTCTTGCTTTTATGTTTTCAAGGTTAGCTGGTGGTTATGTCTTTATCATTTTGTCAGTGACCTGTGCAGAACGCATCAATCATCTTAGCTTCACTCCCTCGTATTACACAGATCTCGATTCCTTCTACCTTCAAACAAAGATTATCAAAAGCAATATTATTTTTCTAATTACTGAAAAATAGTGTTCAGTCCATTGTTACAAGTGTGTGAATAAAATTAATGTGGTTGTTATTGAGTTTGAAGTTCAGGGTGTATTAGACTACAGTCAGATGAGAGATTTGGCTCCCACTACTTACACAATATTAGATCCAGCTCCTGACATGGTGAAATCCTAATCAGTGCCCTGGTAGTAATTTTACTGAGCGTGACAAATGTGCACTACTGGTGTCATGAAGGGGAGTCTCTACTGTGACGTGATTGAGTTCATGTGGGAAAATGTTTCAATAAAATGTGTTTTTTTATGGTTTTTATGTAAGGGGACCTATTATGTTAATTTCCACCTCCATATTTCATACTTTATTAGCTTATACTAGGCCTGGGTGGCCTCAGTTTCTCTCCCTTTAAAGGGCCCAGTATACCCGCTGCACTGGTCACTTCACCTGCCACCAGTGACGTCATCACAGAGCCACTTGTATTTGTGCTCACCATTACCTCACAGGTAACTGCTGCAGTATTCTCCTGAACAATAAGTGACGCCACATCAGCACCGATAAAACACCAAGCAAAGGAACTGCAGGGTTTTTTTCCAGTAAGTCTCACATTTTCAAACCACTCCAACATCTCCCCGTGTATACTCTGAGTCTCTGAGCTTCTGTACTGATGTGCCATTAAAACAGCAGCAGAAACTGTGCAGCACAAGGCGCCAGATTACAAAAACTAGTTGCACAACCTGCAGTAACAGGACAGCAGATGAGACGTCAACTTTGTCGTACAGTGCCGCTCACAAGGCGCCGTACGGCAGCTTTAAAGGGGCTCTAAGGCCAATAATCCAGTATTCTTCTAATTGCCTGTCCTTCATAAACAGGACATGTGAACAGCAGGTGGGCGGGGTTTCTACGACTGTGTGTCTGATGTGACCATATTAGAGATCACTGCTCCCTGTGACATCATACAGATCCATGAGCAGAACAAACTGTCAGAAACCCTGTGTTTCCAGGGGTCTGAAGAGTGAACTTTGACTCATGTGTAATTGAAGCCCACTTTAAGTTCCACTAAAGAACCAAAGTTGGAAGATTTTTTAAGGTATGAACTGACTCAAAATGTGGTTTTAGGGTCAGGGTTACGTTATGGTTAGGTTTATGGTAAGGGTCAGGCAGTCATTTTTCATGTTTAGGGTTAAGCATTATATCAATTAGATGTCCCCACAAGATATGAATACCCGACGTGTGTGTGTGTGTGTGTGTGTGTGTGTGTGTGTGTTGCACAAAGACTTCTCAGTACAGCTTTCTGTACCTACATGGCAGCAACCAGCCCCCCACCCCCCCTTTTCCTGTCTCCCCCACTAAACAACAATCTACTGCGATCCTGCTGCCGCTCAGTGTGTGCGCTGCAGACACACACACGTATCACAGCTCCCCCTCAGCCTGGGTCACAGAGCAGCATATGTTCTATAATTATCCACAAAGAGAATCTTTCAGCTCAGAGCCAATATTTTCTCGTTAAACATTTCATTGACGGGATGGTGGCGAAGGCTGCCGCTCGCTGTGACTGCGAGCCTGCTAACAGTGTGTGATTCTTACTTGGAGCTCCTCTTTCCTTCCATTAGCACAGTAAACAAACTTAAATGGTCTGCTCGCCAACCACTCTTGGAAATGTATTCATTACAGTATCTTAACTGTCCACTGTGATACAAATTTTATGAACAGCACATTATATTGTGCAACTACAGCATGACAGTGTAATTTATTTGAATGGGCTTCCTAATCTGAAAGAAAATATGCTTTAAATATAAAATCACATTTAGAAAGGCAGCTAGATGGTTCTGAGGAGCAGTTTGATCCCACATACTGGAGAGTAAATCAACCATGCAGTTTACTCAGCTACTTGTAACGAGGCAGTCAAAGAGTGGAGATATTGTTGATGTTGGCGTGAAGGTGAGATTACCACGAGAGATGAAACACAAACTGTTTCTTTAAAGTTCTTTTTGAGCTCAGGCAGTAAAAATAAACCTCTGGATTTATTCTCGTGTCATTTTTAAAGCTGATATTTAAGAGGGTAAAAGGTCAAACTCATAAATGTCATAATATGACCCTCAGCTGTTTTTTAAGGATAGTCCAGCCTTCCTTTGGCCTGTAGTACTGCTTCTTCATCTGCACTGTTTTAAGTTTGGGTTTCTCTGGTTTGGAGATTTCAGCTGAGAGGACGTTTGTGTTGTCTTGAATCTGATGGAACCAAATGGCATTAAACTCATGATGGTTAAAACTCCAACAACACATTTAAAAAACACTTTCAAAAAAGTATGAAACCATTACAACCCTTGTTACATGTATCTCATGGGGGGACTATTTTCTTTCTACGGTCTACATCCATCAGTGAAAAGACTCAAACAGCTCAAATTAAAGCTCAGCTGCAGCTGTTACATACAAACACATTCAATTTCATAATTCCTGTTTACTTTATGAAAGAGTAACATTATTGTTGCTATTGTTTTCAGTGAGTTTTGAAAATTGATTAGTAAATCCATAATGAGTCGTATCATCATCAGATGAATTCTGTGGAATATAATCTCTAATTTTCCATGATTGTAGTGATGTAACCTCCACTATACTGCTAAACACTAAAGTAAAAGTTGTTACATACTTTTCACTACTACTGTCTAAAGAATCAGTTTTATGTCTGAGGCTCCATTTCCACATTTTTGCTGATTTCTTACCTTCCCATCAGCTCGTCTGCGCCATGGACACGTTTTTTAAGCGATCCTTTTGTCTTGTATGTGCTGTTACCAAACAAAGTCAAAGCACAGACGATCACAGACACACTTAGACAACAGCACGATATCAGGCCTGGGTTTCCTGTTAGTGCTGCTCACTCTGGGAGAAGAATATGTTGATGCATTTTCCTGCTTTCCCTGCACTCGTCCCTGATGTCCACTCACACTGAAGGCAGTGGACAGAAGGAACTCTCACCTGACACGAGCATTGCTTCAGCATCTGCAGAACACATTTACAGGAAGCTGAATTGGACCCGATGGTGATCAAATTGATTACTGGCTAAACTGATTATTTTCTGAATTAAAATTCATCTCCAGTTTTTTAACCTTTAACCAAATAAAGTCATCAGGATGTTTTTTTACAACTGACTTTATCTTTACATAAGAGTAAGCTGAAATAAAAATCTCATCCATGAGCTGTATTCAGATTTTCAGACTTGTGGGAAACAGTTCCTTTTCTCTGCCTCTCAGAATATTTTTGCATCATTTTTGAAGAATTTAATATGCAGTAAAACAAGTTTTATAAAACATAAGAATAATAGATTTGGACAGTGGACCTAGGCTGGCCATGTCCATGTGCACGCAGAGCCAAGACCGAATGAGCAGGATCCCAGCATACTTCAGTCAAAACACTGAATGTTTTTCAGCTTGTTTTGGATCCATTCTTTTCCATCTGTCCCTCGCTGCTCAACTGAGTCTGACAAATGTGACTTCAAACTGTTCATCTGGCACCTCACATCACCTAACCAACATAAAGCCCTTTCACAGGAGTTTTACAAAGGTGGCAGTTTCAGCATCGATCAGAGCTGGCAGTAAATCAT
>VUQG01010571.1:3671-24256 GCA_015106755.1 Etia nguti | reverse complement strand
GCAGTAAATCATAGGAGCTGTAGCATGTGTTTTTGGTCCGGTGACTGCTGACAGATGGAAAGCACAGGCATCTTGCTGACTCCTGTTGTTTGTTTTTGTCGGGCTTTAATGTTCTTTGCAGACGTTATCACTGATTATGAAACACAGAGACGCTGCACGACACGTCAGGCTCACAGATGAAGGTATTTATGGGTAAACATGAATTTCTACAACTCTGAGGGTACAAACCTATCAGCTGTGCCACACTTATAAAAAATACCAGGGGACAGTTTTGCTGTTCATCCTGTTACAATAAAGGCAGGTCAACAAATTGGAAATTATTTGGGATTTTTACTAAAAGACCAGTTACACTCACATCTGTGTGAGAATATGAAGTCAGTACATGGTAGCTAAGCTTTGCATGAAAGACACTCTCAGTCACTAAAGGTTGGCAATTTAAATATTGTGTCAGGAGAAGTATGTGAGGCTGGGAGAGGACTTGTATGAGGACATGAGGTGTACGATAGCAGTGGCAGACAGGTTTAAGGTGGGGGTGGGATCATATCAGGGACCTGCTCTGAGCTCCTTCTTATTTGCAGTGGTGATGGACAGGCTGACAGATGAGGTCACACAGAGTCCCTGTGGATGATGATGTTTGCAGGTGACACTGTGATTTGTAGAGAGAGTAAGGAGCAGGTGGAGGAGAGCCTGGAGAGGTGGCGTTATGTGCTGGAGAGAAAAAGAATCATAAAGCTGAAATTTGGCCATTTGATGAAAAGTTTTGTGGATTTCTTTTGTTCTCCGTTTCCTTAGAAATGTTCTGCTGCTACATGTATGAGTACAAATGCTTACTCATTAACACACAATGTTTTTCTCATGTTATGAAGGTAATACAGTATCTTGTACAACCAGCAGGACTGTTTTACAGATTGTAGACAACAACACTTCTCAGTGACTAACTTTCATGTTCCTCAAATAAACTGGGGCAATGTTACCATGAAAATAGTTCGTTATTGTGACGTTGTTTCTAAAAAGAACTTCCTTAGGGGTTTTTCCTTTTTTTAATATTTTATATTTTTTAATGATTGGGTTTTTTCTGACTGAAAAACCTTCTTCCCCACATGTTACAGTATAAATAAGAGCGGCTAACTGAATGAATTAATGAAAACCTGATGTTAGATAAATGAAAAAAAAAAAATCAGTCTGCATTTACCTGCAGTGTTTGCTGAAGAGAAAGGTGTGTATGAGAAACCTGCAGTTTGGTAACAGGTGATTATCTCCTTATCCACACACACACACACACACACACACACACACACAGCACTGGCCTGTCAGTGACCTAAGTGTGTCATCTGAAGATATAAGGGTGCAGGTCTTAACTGCTGTGTTCTTTTTTTTTTTCTTTTGTAACTTGTACAGTTTTATCATCACTATTATTGTTTTAAAAATTCTATTATGGCCCTAAATTCTTCACCACTCTTTCCTGGTTTAAGGGTGTTATCTCTCTTTTGGGTCAAAGTCTGACATCCTTCCCCCAGTATACTTCATGACTTTGAGGACTCTAAGATCGATGTTGGCAGCAACCCTGAAGTTACAGAGGTGAGCCCGTCGACAGTGAACTATCTTGGATGGATCTGCAGGCATTGCCATTCGTCCTCTACTTATCCTCGCTGAGGTTTTTCAGGGACAGCGGGGTCTTGGGCACAACCAGAGAAGTCAGCATCAGGGCCACCTCTTCTTGCCCTGGCATCCGTGTTCGGCCCGCAACCACCACGGCGGCCACCACTGCCAAGCATGCTCTTAAAAGCAGGACCTCTGCCCCTTTAGATAACTCATGCGATACGAAAGGTCGCGCAGCCAGGTCTTGTCATCCTCTTCCTTAACGCTCTGCACTCCTTCTACACCTCCTTCTCCAGTCCTCGGTGCCCACTTCCTGACCATCAGAGCCAATCACTTTCCACCCCACTCCTTTTTCGCCACCGATGCCGAGCGGCAATCTGTCACCCGGGCACTAGGAGATGCCACCCTGCCGTCCACCTTCCGTACACTGCGGTAATGGCTTCTGGCAGCTCCAGACAGATAAGTAACCAGCAAAATGGCAGGAGATAGGGGTGAGGCGGGGCCGGAGGACTGAGGGCAGGAGAGCGGAGGACCCTTCCTCATATTCAAGCTGCCCTCATCTTGCCACTGTTCGACCCTCCTTTCCCCCTTTTGCCTCACCCTGCTTTGGCCCGGTCGCTTTGCACGATACTTCAGTGAATAAATGAGTCGTTTTAATCCGACTGACAAGCTGGCATTGCCCAGCCCTGCCCTCCATCTGTACTGGCGGCCAGCGCAGCAGCAGGCCCCAGGCAGCCCGATGTGCCAATCCAACACACAGCTTATCCTGGCTGTAGCTTCAGGGACAGAAGGGTTAGAGCTCTATGCGGCAGCTACCCTCTCCACCAAAAGAGCTATTTATATAAGAAAGGGATTAGCTGGTAGAGGCTTTGATGAACTGAAAAAAAGGATGAATTTGCTCCCATATTGCTGTAGTACATGTTTGAAGTCTTCTTTTTTTTTTTTTAGATGAACGCTACAGTGTGCGTTTCACTTTTGCACGTGATAAAATAAACCATTCTCAAAGAGGCTAT
This sequence comes from Etia nguti, assembly GCA_015106755.1. Lineage (NCBI taxonomy): Eukaryota > Metazoa > Chordata > Actinopteri > Cichliformes > Cichlidae > Etia > Etia nguti. Next base: position 21,644 of record VUQG01010571.1, on the reverse strand, counting down.
TTCTGTTTTAGGGGGGCCATTGATTGTTTGCAGAAGCAATCATAAGATCAAATACACTCATCCCTGCAACACATTCACTTTAAGACGACTGCAAAACTGAAAGTAAAACTCGCCGAATTTCTATCCTGTCCCCACCACTGAGGGGTTAATTTTGCTCTGTCATCTTTGGCACAGCAAGAGGCCAAATGCACTATCAGTCCCGCAGTCCGCCATCCTGAGCGAAAAACCCAAAGGGAGAGAAAAAATACTTGGCGGCGGGAGGTGCTAAACCCTCTGCTCCATTTCCTCTCTCCACAAGCTCCGCTCCACTCCTACTCTTGGCCATGTGTCACCTCCAAGTCGTTTGGGAAGGGACCTGGTAACATTTGAGTGCCCAATTAAGCGCAGGGGCTCAGTCCGCGCCACCCTCCGGGTTCCGTTCAGGCACGTCACCGATGAGCACGCTGCCATATTCCCTGTGAACCCCACACACACTCGCATATAAACACACTCCTCCCACCCTCTCGTTCTTTTTCATGCTCACTTCCCCCGTCTGTTCTGCCTCTTTTTCACACAAACACACTCTCCTCTCTGGTTAAAGATCCCCCACAGATCTGATTGCAGCTTATCTTTGGAACAGGAGGTTATGACTGTTTGATCCATGGCCGCCAGACCCGTTGCCAGTTATACACCGGGGCCTGGATGCTGCTTATTAACCGGAGGGGTCCTCCCGCTGCGGCGCTGAAGCCCAGTGTTTTGCTGCTTTTGGTGAAAGATTAAGCACTGTTTTCTTAAATTAGCCTGGAAAACATGAAGCATAGAGATAAAAGAAGATATTCTTTATCCACAAGGTCAAATAGGCGCTCATTATCACCCAGATTCAATGATTACTGAACTTAAGAAGTGCAGAAAAAAATAAAACAACAACTCAGAGTTAGCACAGTCAGGCCTTTTGAAGTGTTAAAGGACTGCTTATTCCCTTAACTGGAGTGAAAGAGCATCACTGTATAATTTAGGTTACAGGCTCGGCGGTGACAGCTGGGCAGCATTGAAAGCCAACCAAATTGACATAAATCACTGACTTTTTTTTTAATAAGTAGGTTAATATCTCAGAATGGTGTTTAATGTTTTATTCAGTGCTGAGGCAGAGACAGTGTAAAGGGACGGCAAGTGTTTTTGAATGCAGCTGGGAGGTGGAAGGCTGGGCAGGGTTTGGCAACTCTCCGCAGTCGCCTCAGAGCATGCCGGCCCTGTAAAAGAAGCACAGGAGCTATCCTCGCCCCTCTCGGGCCCTCTCCATACTAAACAAATGCTTTGTAAGTGTGCCGTCATTACTATTCATCGGAAATAAATACTTAAGCAGTGAGAGCTTAGCACCCCGCTACTTTACAGTTATCCATTATTTCTGTCACCTGGTTGTCCTTCTTCTGTCTCCTCCTCTCTTTGCCTCTCATTCCCTTTTGTGACTGGATGTTCCGGTGCCCTTCAACTTTGTAGTGTGCTGGGAGGGAGCTGGTGGCTGGTACCCATGTGCCAAGCCTCCCTGCTTGGTGTCCCATATTCTCTGCCCTCACCTGAGGCCTTGCCCCAACAGGACAGCAGGGCCAGAGGCTGTATTGTGTGCTGCAGTTCCCAAGATGATGCCCTTTGTCTGTTTACAGCACTTTTCTCCTCCATGCTCTTTTTCTTGTGTTGCTGCACAAACACAACAGCACACCCACACAAACACATCTCAAGTTCAAACACTGCACCAAGTCCACTCCAGCTTCAGACACAGGGGCAAAAGTCCAGTGCACCCCGTCCTCTATGGTGGGTTTTTGGAAGGTGATCCGATCCTTTTTCCTCTGCCATGGTGCTTAGTGGGCTGGCTGGCTCTGATGCAACGCGGCGTGTGCTGGCGTGGAGGCTTCGGGCTGGGCCAGTGTGCTCAGAAACTGATGAATTGCAGGCGAGATGCGGAGCGGCAGCCGAAGAGGAGCTCCGGCAAGCGGCCGTCACGCGCTATCACCGTCTGCTTATGTGATGGGGGAAATCAGAGAGACAGCGCTGACAACTTAATTTAACACCAGATCTGGAGGAAGCCAGAGTGCCACTGCGCTCTGGATAATTGATAACTCTGCCACCCCTCCACACCTTGCTTCACCTCGCAGGTCGTCAATGATCCAAATCACTAGTGGACAGATTACTATATAGCTTAAAAGCTTCTTATGTTGCGATAAAGACACGCACTTATATTACAAAAGCAGGGTCGTAAACTGAAAAATGTGTCTGCAGTGCGGCCTTATTTCCGAGCTTCGTTTGGGACTGAGTATAATTAGAAATAGCAATATAGAGCAAAAACACAAATTCTTCTGTGCTGACTTTTTTAACCTTAGCTTTATAATCTGAATGGTTTTGCTTTTTTTTTTAAATTATGCCTTTTCTTTTTAACAAAAGAGCACAGTAACATCAACACAAGAGAAGCAACATTTTGATTCCCTGATCAAAGAAAATATTGCTATTCGACTATTACAGTTTTCAATAACTCGTGCTGTAGTAAACAGACCACAGCAAGCACTGAGGTTAAAAACCCGGCTTCAGCTTGAAGGCTGTTTAGGCTTCGTGCTACTTTCTTCCTTCTGCAGTCAGACTTAAGAGCGACTACATTGTTGAAATTTCTCCTTGGGCCATGAAGCCGTGGCGCTGCAGGGGGATTGCGCTGCCTGGATCTTCTTCACAGGCTGCCGAGCAGGAGCCCGGTTGACTGGTAATGCCTATTAATTACTAATACAAACTGCTAATTAGCAGACCAAACACTGGCATCTGTACAGTTTGTTTTTCCCTGCAGCGGTGATATTGAGTTCTAACACAAAGAGGCAGTAAACCTGAGCTGCCGGATGCACATCAGAATCAAAGGGGGACTTGCTGCTAAGCATACTTAATGCCAGGATCAGGCACCAGAGTGGTCAAATAAAGGACAAAGCCAAATTTCATAACAGTGAGATGATTCATGACTTGTAAGATCAGCTAAGTTCATAGTTGCGAGGTAACAAAATATTTAAATAGCGTGGATGACTGAATGCAATTTTCCCACACTATGTTTTTTGTTTGGTTTCTCTCTGTAATACTGTTACCTCACTGTTCAAAGTGCCCTTTTTATTTGATTATTAATAAATAGGGGTAAGATTTTTTTTATAGCTTTTACTTAATTTCCCATGCCAGTAGTTAGGCTTTAGCTGCTTTCTATAACATATTTGTTATATTTAAATCCCGGGACAGTTTTGATGATGTCTGGGAGGATTCTGAGATAAAAAGATGCTCCCAAAGATGATCAATAACTGTTTTGCTGCTAATTGTTTAACTTAAGTAACATTTTTATTAACAGTGCTTTGCTGGAGCGACTTTCACTTAACTGATGATTGGAGTCATACTGACAAAAATGCATTTACCTTAAGACTCAATCTATTATCAATTCTGTTTAGATTTTTAAAAATATTTTTCACTTATTCTTTGAAGACATGACATCAGCCTTTTCATTGTTTTTCTTCTGTAATTGATGCTTATTGTTTTGTTTTATTAGGCAGTAAAAATTTGATTCCAAAACTCGGGGATATTTTTTCAGGAATAGTATAGAAAATCTGAAAATGCCCAAACGCTCTATCCTGATAAAGGATGCTGAAGTCAGTGCATTTGTAAATTACCACACTTGGCTAGCAGCATTACCTTTGAGTATCCCATCCCCAGGCCCCACCCAGCTCTTCCCAGCCAAGTCAAGATGCAACCCCACCCCGCCATCCCGCGCTTCTCACACACAAAAAATAAATGAGTAATCGGCCACAAAGTGTCAGCCAGCCCTAATCCCCTTTTAATTTCCTTGTGGGGCCTGCGCCAGGGCTCTGGCTGCAGAGCGAAGCTGGCCGCCGATGGCAGGATGGCCGCAGTGACAGGCAGGCAGCGCAGGCCTGGGGGTCTTTACTGGGATCCAAGCAAAGAAAATACAATAACCACGCACTGCCACCACTGTTTGCCTTTCACTTGAGCAGGATTTAGGCTTCCCCAGCACACTGCTGAGAGTGTGTGCGAGCACACGCGCCCGAACACTCAATCGTCATGCAACCAGATTGCTCTATGGACATATGCATGCTCTTTTTCTCTTTGCTTTCCTCATGAGGGTGCACACGCACACAAACACACACCTACACGCATATATTAACCATGTGCTTGAACACTCAAGCACACCCATGGTAATACTGCACTAGATGAGGCTATTTATATCCTAATTTATACAGGATGGTCTCAGCATAGGGGTCCCTGCCACACAGCTGCCCATTCCCCTGCAATCCCACAATGCGAAGAGTTTTATCTCCCTTTGAACAGCAATTTATTCTCTTCACTGTTATTTAAAAGTAAAGGTCCCATCATTAAAATGTATGCTTTCTCAGTGCACTGGCACCAGAAAAGGGCAGCCGGTGAACAGTATTCACCCTCCCCGTTCACATAATGAAAGGCGTAACGGAAGAACGAGTTGCAGGCAACGGAGACGCCTCGGATCTTTGTAACACATTTGCCTGTGAGGTGGGTTCAGTGGAACAAAATGATGAAGGTTATTCTGGCAGATGAAGGAATTTTTCATGACATTTACACATAGCAGGGATTTTCTCCGTGGGTGCACCCTCATAACACTCTGTACGCAGCATATGAGCTGTGGCATATGCATTAAGTGTACAAAATATTAAAAGTGGCTCCGTGTTCCAGACGGAGCCACTTTTCAGATGAAGGTATAAACACTTTTTAATGTGCTACTTTGTGCCAATTATAGTGAAGAGATGTTTGTAGGAAATAGTTAACATATTCAGACTTGCGTACATGTTGGCAATCAGTAAAGGCGCTCAGATAGCACACCCCCCAGCCAAGGCCAGCGCTCTATTTTGCAACATAATGAAAGAGATTCAGATGTGCACCAAAATTTAATAATTTCTGCCTTTTTCCATGCACCACCTCTCTGCCGAGGTTAGAGAAATTTGGTTTGGCAAATTTGCAACTTTATAGTTTGGAAATGGTGGTGCCATTACAACGCCTGATCCCCAGAAAGTAGGGACGGGTTTATTTTTCAGCTGATAAGTGCACAAAATATACACGAAAATACACACATGGATATTTTCTACATCAGTGGCTGATAATGTTGCAAACAATCATGCTTGAGCACGGTTTTAATTACCTTGGAGTCATGTCTGAATGTTATTTGGGGTGCTAACTAATACAATTCTGGGGCGGTTTTCCCTTCCTTGATCCACATGCTTTGATTGTTTGCTTTTTTTTCAGAGGTAAATATATTTGTCCTTCAACTTCTTCCATGACATACATTCACTCACATCAATTCTGGTAGTTTCAACAATTTCTATGTGACTCCTCATGTGGAGGCTATGATTATTATTCTTTATTTTAAGGGCAATGATTGTTATTCTCCCTCTGATATGTTCAAAAACATTGGTGATAGAGTTACTGGAAATGCATAAGAGGAATCAGTAGTACTAAATGAGCCAATAAGCGGTGCTGATGCCATGTGCAGTTACATTTCCAGACAGGTGCATGTTGGGTTATGGTGTAGGGTGTAAGAGGCGTAGATTTAACAAAGAAGCCTAAATCACCTGTCAGCTTTGGAGATAATAACTAGAGATATCTGCTTCTTTAGCATAAAACCAAATGCTCTTTTGCTTTGTTTGTTCACAATGTCCCCCAAATATGTTTAAAAAAAGCTTTTCATGCATTTGGACCCAAAATATCCACAAACCTCTTGTGATATTTTACTTCTGTGCAAAAGAAAGCAGCTGCACACTTTCTTTGAGGCTTGTGCATATGATAACATAACAGGATGTAAACATTAATTGCCTCATTCCTGGGCTGAGCTGGTAATGCTGGCTAGCTCCACAATTTCTTTTGACTGGTGGATAGACAGTAGAAAGAAAACAGTTCATACATGAAACTGCAAAGTTTTTTCTTGTTGCAAAACAAGACAAGAGCCATCAATTTCCATAATATTTAGCAAAGTGCAAACATCTCTACAGCTGATATCTCCAAAACTGGGCGATGCTCACAGAAACAATCACTAACTCAACAGGCCAGGAGATGAAATATGGTTTTGGGTGGAAAAATTTGCTTTTGCCTGCACTATTCATTACATATATCACAATAAGTAAATATTTAGGATTCATTTTAATTATGCAACACGAGGCCGATGTAGATGCCAATGCAGATCTGTCCATCTTCTATTAACCAAAATATAGATATAAATAAAATGATTCAATAATTTAGTCATAGAAAACTAGTAGCAGTGAATTTTAGGGAATAAATTTGTTAGTCTCATAGCCTGAGGAACAAAACTGTCCTTGGAAGCTTTAATTACCCGCTGCAGAGCTGTTTTGGTGTTTGTGATGTTTCCAGTTAGGATGCTTTCCATCGCTCCAGTGCACAATAAGGATTCTTTATCATTGTTTATATTTAAGAATAAACAGCTGATGTACCAGCCTGTTTCAGTTCCCCGGGTATCAAATACTGCCGTTTTTTTTCAAAGCTGCTGTCATCTCACAGATTCGCAAAAGTTGTCCTTTGGTGTCCCACTCCCTACTCAGCACATATGGAGGCTTAAAGGATGTCTTGAAAGCTCACTTAAGCTCAGAGATAAGTGTAATTTTTATAGAATGCAGGGTTAACTTTGTGAAGAAGTGCATTGTAGCACAAACCACAATCTTATTCTAAAGCCAAACAGGTAGCCATAACTGGCAAGTGAGCGAAAACAAAGTGAGACAAAGCAATGGCTCCCAAATTTGTGACAGAAATATAATGAACATAACTTTCACTGACAAATGAAAACACGGTTATGTCCCTTTAAAGAGAAAATGCAAAAAATTTACTTGGTCAAACTTGTCAGTTTGTCAGAGTTTTTAAGATGCCAGTGTGGCCTTAAGGAAAATTTGATATGCATTTTTAGCAGTTTTACAAGCATTTACTCGGTTAATTAGAAAAATAATCAACAGATGAATTAATTTGAAATTTTCATTGTTAGTTCAGCTAAAAGGAAGGGAAAAGAAAGAATGGCACCACCTTGGGTTCTGAAAAGTTGCGATGGCAAATTTTCACCATTTTCTGACGTTTTATAAATTAAATGATTTATCAGTTTCTACTCTACCCGCCACTTAAATTTATATTGCAGCATCTGCTGTGTTTGATTATAAATAAAGCCCAGTAAGTGGAAAAGAGAATTTTCAATCTTCATCTACTCTCTGTCTATAAAGGTTTTTCTAAGCGCCGGTTTTCACAGCAAAGGTCTTTATGGCAACATAAGGGGTTAGCCTAGATTTCCAGTCCAGTCTCATTTAAGGCTAATTCCTGTGTGGGTCTGGATGTTTGATCCCATTGCCCATCTGAAGTAATTAAAGGGTTATTAGTAAACAGATATTCACGCTCGCTCACTCTTGCCAACTGTTTCATGCCATCTGCTGCCGGCGCACGTGCTTTGACATTGGAAATATGCTGCTGAACTGACACGGATGTTACAACGCATAGGGAATGAACTGAGCTTTCATCAAGTCTAAACACAGTCAAACAGTGTCATCTTTGTGTGTATGTGCATGTGCGTGTGCGTGTGTGTGTGTATGGGTGTGTGTGTGTGTGTGTGTATGTGTGTGAGGGCGTGTCAGAGAATAATAGAGAAATTATAAGCCCACTTGTGCTATTTTAGACCCTCTTGTTAATTTCAATCCCTTTTAACGGGCTCTACTTTGGATAGCAGACGACCACTATTCATATGTTTCATCTCTTCCTCCTCTTCTTCTTCGTCTCTCACTGCCTCTCTCGCTCTTCTCTCTCTCTCTCCTCCGGCACCAGCTCTGCCCTCCTGTCTGTTTTTATCCTTTTTTTATTTTCAGTAATATAGAAGGGATTAACCCTGCTGCCCCCTTGGTGGTTACTGTTTCATTTTATTCTTATTAAAATCTTAAGAACCTGCTTTATTATTCCTGTTTGATACTACCTCAATAATCCTTTGCCTGTCTGTGCATGTGTGTGTGCGTGCGTGCGTGTGTGGGAGTGGGTGTGGGTGAGTGTGGCATGCAGCCACAGACCCATAGGTGTGCTGCGTGATGGATGTGTGTGCTTGTGTTTGGGCTGGCAGGAAGTCCAGGACACAAATTTGAATCATGGATTTGCAACATATAGATGGAAACACACAATCTTATACAAGGACTTACATCCAGGAGTTTATCCCCCCCCACACAGACACACACACTCAGACACAGACACACACACACACACACACACACATTTAAGACCTTAATAATGGAGAGAAGCCTTGTAATATGACATGTTGTACATTTCAACTCATTGTCTCGTGTGTTTTCTGTAATTCACCGCTTCTGACAGATGTATTTTTCCCCCCCCCGTTACGTGTCGAGATGGCTATTACCGCTGATGGGTCTCTAGTGTTTGCTGTGATCTTTCTTACAGTGCGCTGCATTGATTTTGTGAAACCTCTGATAAATCTCAGACAGGAACTAGACAGGAGTGTTGTCACAGCAAAGCTTCCCTGGATCATCCAGTGATTTCTCCTGCAGTTCCACTGACCCGGGAAGATTTATTTAGAGAATCGGTGCAGAGTGGCACTGTAAGGTGCTGTCTGTTAGTGTTTTATTGAATCTGCTGCTAAATATTTTAAATCCGCTGAACATAAATGGTAAGATGGTAGGAGGTATCGATTGATCTCATTTCTTTCGCTGAATTTTCATGTGTGTTTTGCAACAGTTAAGGTAAATGGCAGCCGTGCAGTTGCTCTTGATTTTTATGAGCAGTCACACCGGAGGGGGATAAATTAAGATTTGCTTTCATCCTGTGTGAGGAATAGCTGATGTGACGTTAACCTATCATTTAGTATGCTTTTGGAGAGCATCTGTCCGAGTCCAGCTGTAAGCTTTTTAACCCGGAGGCTGATCATCTCTTCATTAAAAAGTGTGATACTGTTCAAGCGTCTCCGCAGGCAGCACATAAAGCACAGAGGATTACTCTATCGATTTAGTAAAAGGTCAGCGCTATTTGATTTTCTCAAAGGTTACTGTTTATACCCATTTATCGACTGCCATCTTCCTGTAACATGTTTGAGCGCTACGTGAGAACTCCACGCATAATTCGTTTCCCTGTCTTTTGTCCTCTTGTTTGAGAGTCGTCCGCAAAAGTGTGTGCATCCTAATTTCTCATTTACGATGCATTAAATTCAGATGAGGGGAGGATTGGTGGGGACAAAGCTGATCGTGCTGCGCGAGATGAATCAGGAACTGAACCAAAGTGTTTCATTAAGAGCTGCTGGCTGGCTGCTAGGACAACATGGGAGGGCACATCCTTCCTTCCCTCCATCCTTCTTTTCTTTTCCACCTTTTCTGCCCGCTCTCCGTCCTTTTTCATCACTCTCTCTCACGTCTCTGCAGGAGCTCATTTTGTCATTTCAACCCTCGCTTCCTAAAAAACGCAACAACTCTCTTGTACTTTCCTTCCTCACCGTGTGCTCCTCTTTCCATTTCCCCTACCTCCTTTTCCTCTGTTTCATCAAGGCCTGTGAGAGCACCTCCTCCTTGCAAACAGAGACATAACCAAATCCTTCTCTCCACCCATCCCGCCGACACCCCCCAACGCCCCACCTCCTCCGCCATTCGCCTGTGCACCAGGGTCACGCCGTCAAAATGACTCTTTTTATTACAGTTCATAAACAGCGGCTCCCCGGCGGCCCCGGGAAATTTCACATAAACTTTGATCAAACAGACGTTAGCCTCCCTGGTCCTCAACCACCTCTCTCCACGCGTGAAAATAGCTTCGCTCAATCACAGGCAGAGAAAACACACCGAAAACAGTGCAAATAGCAAGGTAGTCACTGATATATCAAGTCATTATTGACCAGAACACCAGGGGAATAGATCTCATATAAAAACAATAAGTTACTCTTTGCCTTTTCTTTTTTCCTCTCCTCTACCCTCTCCTCTTTTAGCGGAGGCAGGAATGTGAGGCCAGGCCCTGGCAGTAAACTTTGTGGCTTAGAATTAATAGCTTTGAGGGGAGCTCAGGTGAGCAATCCAAAGTGATAAAAGCATCCAAAATAAAAGCCAGCAGTTGATTTAACTGTGTGTACGGAGACACTAGGACCCGCACAGTTCGTGGCTTTCCCTCTCTTCGTCATCCCTTCCATCTCATTTAGTAGAGCTGTCAGACCGGTTTTTCTCAGTGTCGAGGGCTCGCAGCGCTCCCCTGTTGGTAATTGTGGTTGAGGCCCGCTGTAATGGAGATGAGCAGCAGCAAAGCGACACGCAGTTTTGTTGTTTAGCCTGGTGTTTAAGGCGCCGTTTCACAGCATTTCACCCCGTAGCTCCAGATCTAAAGTAACATCAGAGTTCAGTTCTTTGTCTTTTATCTCGGGTCATGCTTCAATAGCCTCCAGCACTGGTTTTTGCTGTAAATGTTCAAAGGGACAGTTGACACCAACATCAAATACACACATTGGTTTTAGTTTGAGTTGCCCAGCTTTGGAGGTATCGGCTCAAGAGTTCACAGTAAGCAATCAGAGTGCCAAAAAACCTGTTGGAAAAATTCACCCCTATCCAGAAATCATGACCTTGTATTTATTAAGTGTATTGAGAACTCCAAGTAGTTTGGTATCATTACATCCAAGAGAAATAACATATCTTCAAAACTAGGCAATCATATTTGCCTGCTCCAGCAAAAATTATGCAAATCAAAACTCATATATGCAAATTACAATTTAACTGATTTGTTTTTTACTTCATCAGAAGGCTCACTAAACACACTTTAAAAAAAAATAAAAATTGAATTTTCTGGCAATTACTTCATGGTTCAGGCTTTAAAGTTCTCAAATTCTCTCATATACATATATATTTTTCAAAGGAATAAAGGATTCAAAACTGAAGATTCAGAGCTGAAATCAAGACCATTAATAAACAGAACTTTTCCAACATCAAACAGCAACAACAAGCTTCCTGTATCCTTGGATACTGTGCATCTGGAAAATATGGAAGGCCTGGATTGCATATGCGGATCAGATTTCTTTGATAGTTTTTGTTAACCAGAGAGCTTAAAAGTGCCAGAATCACTCTTTTTTTCACAAGGTCACTTCTTAAGAAAATTCCTAATTTTAGAGAACTGGTGCATCTAACGTGCATCTCACTTTCCCGTAGTATCCTCAGCAGGTTGGTGCAGGTAAGCTATAGTTACTCCTCTGTGGTGTTTGTGTATCGGCCTCCTCGCCACACTGTGCTGGCTTTGCCTGGGTCCTCATATCAGTGGGTCTATCTTTCCCACCTCCCGCTGACTCCTCGCCTTTCCTTCGCTGCATCTTATAACTCAGCCTCCCCTTTCTTTATTACGCCGTTAGTCGCGCCAATTACTCTATCTCTGCGAGCCATCTCCCCACTCCTTTACTCCTCCTGCCTCCCCCGGCTGCTAATCCTCTCTCCGTCCTAACTGAAGGGGACAGCAGCTCTTTGAGGTCACACGCCAATGTGCCGTTAAAGCAGAGGGCCCGGTTACAGAGTGACACATCTCTTCATCCCGATCAGCTTCTCCTATATATACATATATATATGTATATATACGCTCTGTTGCTATTATTGTCTGAGCCTCTTCCCCATCTCTGCCTCATCTCCTCTTTCTGCTCCTCGGGGTCAGGAAGCAACCTGGAGCCAGAAGCAGTCTACAAATTGTCAGAGAAGCCCAAAAGAAGAAATGTAGGCTCGATGCCCCTAGTTCATTATGACTCAGGATGTGAGTTAGGCAGCAGTATGTGTTGACATTGTCATAGTTATCACTGGAACATCTGTGTACGGCCTGTCAGAGGTGTGTGTGCGTGTGTGGCGGCATGCATACACATATTGCAGACATGTGTGCTCTCTGTGCACTTTTTCCTGTTTTTTTTGTGAGTCCATGTGGAGAATGATAGCTCCAGGTTTGGATGGCGGCGTCTTGGCACCCTCAGGTCTGCTGAAACCTGCCTCTGCGCAGGATCAAGGGGTGCAGGGGCTGCTGCCGCACCCAGCCAGCCTGACTGCACGCCAGCTGCAGTCCCCAACGCCTCCGCCACATCCTTGGCAGGCTGCTCTCCTGCCCTTTTTCCTCCCCACTCTGGCAACCTCCGAGCTTCTTGTGAATTAATTTTATTCCTGCTTCCTCCTCTTCACACCTCAGGATAGCCGATATACGTTGAGGCTATTAGATGAGGGGGTTTGATCAGCGGGCAGCTGATAATTGCTCAACCTTTAAATCTGCTTAAATCGCGTATTTCTGAGTAGTTTCACTGTAAATAGTCGCATCATCTATTAAAAAAAATCTCCAACAAGCACGATAGAGCAAGGGTATAAATTATGCTGCAGAGCTGTGGAGAAAAAAGTTTGATGTGATGGATTTTTATGGGGAGCCTGTTTATCTTTGTACTCATGTCAGTGTTTACAAATATGTTGGAATTATTTTGTATGGCTCACAGTATTTGTCCTTTACTGCGTGTAAGAGGATGCTGATATTCTTAGGAAAAAAAAAAAGCGTTATGAGAGCTGTCAGGAAAAGTTGATTCCCATAAACAGGCTAACTTGAGACATCTGTTGTGAGAAGCACTTGAATCACTATTTACTGTTTTGCAAATTTCCGCTGCACATCATAACTTGTTGGGGTGTTTTTTATATTGTTTATTCTCAGCCAAGTGGGAGAATTTGTTGTGTTTTCTTGGGATCTTATTATGGTTGAGTTCGGGGACTGTCAAAGGGACACGGCGCTGCGCAGTTAAACTGGGACTCTCAGTACCCATCAGGCCCCTGTGAGCCTTTGTGAAGACGACACCACAGAAGGCGCCTTCCAGTGAAAGCGTCACATCCAGTTAGCAGACACCCAGCTTGCTAAAGAGGTTAAACTGCTGCGCCTGGCACAGCCAATTGTATTGATAACCGTTTGAAGCTAGTTTTCTCTCCTACCTGGCATCACGCTTCACATGCTTTATTCAGCTTGCCACTCCAGACAAACTTCAAAATAGGAGAGTGTGTTTTCCCCCCACTCAGGTGTATACAGGTGTGGGTGTCTGTGGGTGTCTGTGTTTATGAGTGTGTGTGCAGAGCTATGGGCCTTTGCTGTTGTTTGTTTGTGCTGCCTCCGTTCTATAAACCGGGCCTCTGATCTCCCAGGCAAGATGCCTCCAAATTCCTCTGCTGTTCCTTCTCCATGTAAATATATCGGTGTCAGTTTGTCTGATGATGAAATGCACATTACGATCGAGAGCAAGGCAGGGAAACCACGGTGCTTCTTTTGCGATTAAAGCCATCCTCTCGGCAGTGTGAGATCTCCAGCTTCTGCGCGATTCAGAGAATAAAGTTTCTGCAAGCAAAAAAAGTGTCTCCTCTTGACTTCTCGGCCTATTCCCACTTTTGCTTTACTCCTCTCGGCTGTCTTTCTTGACTCTCTATCTCTCACGCCACCGCTCTTGCCTTATTGGCTTGTTAGCCCGAGGTCCTCGCTGTGGCCTGGAGTTATGGCTCTGTCGGGCAGGTGCTTGGCCAGCCCTGGGGGTCCTCAGAGGCAAATGGCATGTCAAGGAGTGGTCACTGAGGTAGATTGTCTTTCCTGTCATCAACATTGGCGCCACCAGTCTCACTTGTCCAATTAGGGGCTTTTTGGCTCCCCTTTAAGTCCCGGACCCGTCCACTCTTGACTGATTCTCCAACATCAGTGACCCCAAGACGGAAACACCTGACACCCTCCATGAGCATGTGAGATACACATAAATTCTGTGTGTGTGCAAACAAGTGGAAACAAACAGTAAAATATTGACTTCTTGTTTTTATGTGTGTGTGGGTACATATACGCACGAATATGTTGTTTATGGACAGCTGACATCATGCATACATAAATACTACTAAATTAACCCCCCCAAAATAGCATGTGGGTTTCAAATCCTCACTAATTCCAACTACTTAGAAAGTCATTTTATATAATTGGAAATGAATCTTTGCTGCGTAAAAACAGAATGCAGTGATTTGCAGATCTCATAAGCCCATCATTTTTCACAATAGAAGACAGAAAACACATCAAATGTTTAAACTGACACATTTTAATATTTCATGGATAATATTAGCTTGTATTAAATTTGATGGCAGACGCACGCTGCTGGGATGGGATGGAACAAAAGCCCGGAAAAGTAGGTACTACAACGAAACAGTTGGAGGAAGATTTAGCAACTAATTAAGTTCACTGGCAACAGATCAATAACATGATTGGCTTTAAAAAGAGCATTTTAGGCAGAATTTGTGGTACAGTTTCTTCTTTAAAGTAAAATTGTGAAAACTACATACACTACATAATATCATCAAAAGATTCCAAGAATCTGAAGAAATCTGTGTGCGCAAAGAACAAGGATTCCCATGATCTAAGGGCTGTTAGTCAGCACTGCATTGTTCCTGTGACAGCCACAAATGCAGGTTGAAGCTCGATCATACAAAGACGAAGACATATGTGAATATGATCAAGAAAGGCTGCCGTGTTCTCTGTGCCAAAGCTCATTTAAAATGGACAATGAGGAAAACTGTTCTGTGGTCAGACAAATCGAAATTTGAATTTCTTTTTGGAAAACATGAACACTGGATTCTCTGGACTAAAAAACGAGAGAGACAATCCAGGTTGATCAGCGCTTATTCAAAAAACCTGCGTCTCTGATGGCATGGGGGTACATTAGCGCCTACGAAACTGGCACCTTGCACATCTGGAAAGGCACAAGCATTGCTGAAAGGTACATAGACGCTATCTTATCCAGCTGGAGTCTTTTACAGGGAAGGATTTGCATATTTCAGCAAGACAATGCTAGACTGCACACTGCATCTATTACCACCTACACAATGTTAAACATGGATGGTCACAACTTTTTTGAGAAGTGTTGCTGCCATCAAATTCAAAGTTACTTTTTTTTCTTCTTAAAATGGTACATTTGGTATGTTTTCTATGTTCTTTTGTTTAGTGTTTTTTTAAACAGTATCCTGGCATTTTCAAGTTTATTGAACTCTGATATAAAATGGATGTTAATTTGTTTACTCTCAGTTGAATAGAGCTGAACACTGTATTAGTAGCCTAACAGCTGCCTCCCTTTTGATAATGACAATAAATCAGTGAGATCTCTTTACATGCAAATCAAACCGAGGCTGTACTGGTATTCCTGCCTGCCATCGCTGATCGAATCGATTGTTGTGTGCTTGCTCGCTCGCTCACTCCCCTGTAGGCTGCAAGCAACATCAATCACTTCCATTCCTGACTGAAACCACGGCGTTGCTCCCTCGGTGCATCTGCAACTTTCCCATAATTTATCCACAGCCAAGAATCGAGTCAATCTGACTAAATTCTATGAAGAAAAATCAGCTGGTTTATATCAGCTTGTAAACCATCATGCTTGGCATATTTAGTTCTCTTAGTAGATTTAATTTTGTTGCTTTTCTCTGTTTTATTATGAGATCAACTGATTATCTTTGCAGCAATTTGAATATACTAATAATAATAATATAGTGATGGACATTTTTGCCAATCTGTAATAAAAATGATCATTTGTTAACTTCACATGTGTGAAGAGCTTTAGCTCTAGGCACACATCATCATTATATATATTTGGATGGTCGAACAGTATCAGATCAGTGATTTTTATAATGCATCTTTAAAGGCTTAATGACAGAAGCCCTGTAGGTGAGACACTTGATCATGATGACTGAATTTCTCCCTCGTTTCACTAATGCACACCGACAAACAGCAATCAGCCCGCTGGCAAAGGTGGGAACCTGTTATCCAGCGACATACTACTTCTTGGGGGGGCTTTTTTTTGCCTCCACCCTTCGCTTGCCCACTTCTTTGTCCTCACCTCGACACGCAGACAAGGAGGGAGGAAGGCCTAATTCAAAAAAAAAAATAAAAAAAAAATGCGTGGTCTTGCTCTGCTCTCTGCCCTCCACCAGGAGACAGAGTGTGAGAGAGCTGCCAGACATCACACAGAAGCAGCACTGAAAAATACATGTATACCACTCCTCATCTCTTATTGATGGCCTCTCCTCCCTTTATGTTTATGAGGTGAGAGGCCTCCCTGTGGCCCCGGACAGTGACCCCGAGGATCCACTGGGGTGTGCAAGAAACTGCCTGTTCCCTCTGATTGAGCCCTCTTTCAAATCAAACCACAGTGTGCACATTCTTCCACATGTATAAGTACATTTATGCTGTGCTGAAGAGGGGGGAAAAAAGACTGCTTTTCCAGAATTTGAAGGACCAGCTTTATTATGAGATTGCTGACCTTGGTTGTTAGATAGAGGAAAAAAACACATTTTTAAAGGTCTGACCTGTTGTGATTAAATTCTTGCCACCTAATCAGAACTGTGAAACTTCCCAGTTTACAAATATGAAAATGGAAAATGTCTCCTCTTGTCTGGCAAGTGCATTTCTTATGTTTCTGCATCCGTTTTTCTTGAATTTTGTGTTTCTCTGCAGATTTGTAACATGTCAAGGCTGAAAAATAAAAAGACCACCAATAATTTGTGCTGATTTATTTATTTATTTATTTCCCATTTTCTCAAATGTCTTTGTCTAGACTGAACAGTGTAAGATTTACTCACTGTTGGTCCCAGAGGCATTTGTAGCGCTGGCTGACCGTTGGGGGTCAGGGCCTCGGGCTGTTTTTTTTTTTCTTTCTTTTGCCATGTTGTTTGACCGAACTGGTTGCAGAGAGGGCAGTGTAGCAGGTGACAAAGCCTGACATAACAAGGTATTGATTGGATAATCGGCGTCGTCTGATAGTAGTGTGGCTTACACCAACCCCCGCTGAGAACAACACGGCTTTAAACACTGTATGGGAAAAGTGGAAGTCCCTTCAAGGAGAAATATATTCCAAAACTTGAGTTGCCCTGGTTTCAGGACAGTTTGTTGAAAATTAAAAAATAAAATAAAAGATAAAAAACTGTCATTTAAGAAATGTCTCACATTGATAGAACAAATTCTTTTTTTAAAAAAAAGCTGCTTTTGTTTTTTTTGTAATCTACATCATATTGTTTTGGAAATTAAACTGAAACATAATTGGCATCTGAAATTTACAAACATTTTCCCACATTTATCAGAAAATAATCATAATAATAATAATAATATTAATAGCTAGAATTATAAAGTTAATGCTAGCTATTATTATTACTGTGGTGTGTCATGAACTAATGAATCTGTCTTTAAGAGGACAACAGGCTTAGCATATTTTGAAACTAGGTTACGATGATTATTTGTGTACAATTAAAAACAAAAGATTCAGATTCAGGTGTTGGCTCAGACAAAGCTCCATGTGGTGAAAACTGTTCAGAGTTGAAGATGTGGGAGAAATTTCCTGTAATATTTTCAGTTGGCAGACGTTGACAAGAAGAAATGAATAGAACCCAACCTTACCCGTTAATTCATTTAATCCTGCTTATTTAAAAGCTGCTAGAAAGAGTTGACTCCATGCCCAGGCTTGCCTTTGTTCCACTAGCCTTTGTTACCCAGTGAGGTCTGATTTAGCGCTTCTTTCATTGGTCTTTGTGAATGAAACGTGTCGCACTGTTGTGGGTGTGTTTCCATAATCTAAAAAAGAAAGGAAGACTTTTCAAAAACTATTTGAAAGCTTTTATGAGTTATGTAAACTTTAGCTAAAATTACTTTGTGAACACAGAAAAAAACTACAGCGTCCATGAAGCTGCCATCATGCCATTGTTAATTGGTCTTGTCTACATTTTTTTCTTGTTTCTTGTAGAGTCAGGATGTTTAACCCAAGAACATCCAGAGGTTGTGGGAAGTTGTCCTGTTCAAAGAAGATAAAAGATTAAACATTGAAAAGGCTAAACAACATTTTTTGGTTCTTTTTCGAAAAAGGCTCTTTAGTTATAAGCTTAGTTGTAAATATCAGGATTGTGATTTTTTTTTTTTTTTTTTTTTTTTTTTTTTCCT
>VUQG01010569.1:33079-84560 GCA_015106755.1 Etia nguti | reverse complement strand
CCCCTTGTGGAAAAAAAAAAAAAACCCCCCCCCCCCACTACACACTATCTATGTAGGTAAGGGTATACATTTTAAGGCTATTAACAGGGTTCCATTTAAGTCCATGATCTGTATTTGATGCAGGTGTTTCTTTTTCAAAAGGGATATCTCTTTATTCTAGTTTACTGCTACTATACTGGCACTAAGGTGTTTCCTTTTAACATGCAGATCCAGAGTACAGTCCGTAAGAAGCAAATATTGCCTGTATACCCAGAGCAGCAGTATCTTTTTAATTTAAATTAACATCTCACACAGGTTAATGGGGCACAGCAGTGATCCTACACTATTAGTCAAAAGTATGGCCTAAATTTTAGTTTGAAACCAAGTGCAAGTCTTTAGTTAATTGGGCCGGCAGACAACTCAAGATGTTTACAGCTGAAAGGATAAAAACACAGGCATGACTGCTAGAGCACAAATGGAGCAAAAGGCCTTTAATTAAGTACTTCTTGTTTCTGTTACTTTACCTAATTGTTAAAACTATTTAGTATACTCTAGCAACCTCACTACCGCTGGTTGAATATGTCAGAGGAGATGCTTCAGATATTATATTTTAGGAATATTGTAAAGAGAAAAAGGAAAGACTGTTAATGAAAGCTTCAGGGTGTGGGTGTGATCCAGAATGGTTACCTCAAAAAAACAGAACAGAGTTGTTCACATGAGCATAGGTGACTTGTCCTATTGACAGGGACTGACAGGTTTACCAGAGCCTGCCTAGGCAAACATACAACATATAAAGTAAAAAAAACCTGTAAGTTATTCAGTGCACTCCCTCAATATCTGTCCTCTTCTTTGCCTTGTTTTTTGAAAAGCTTTTGGAGAGAAGAACAGAATGAGGAGAATAATAAGGATATAAATGACCAAGTTTGCTTTGGAATAAGGCAAAAGAAAAGAACATGAATTCAGGGACTACTACATTACTGGATCATTACTGCGACTCTGGAGGGTCTCAGCTGTGCCGCTTATGACTAACAATGAATTTGACAATGTGTTTCTTGTCTTTACAAGAATAGGTGAGTATATGTGTACATATATAAATATATGTATAAATAAATTAAAAAGATTTTTAACTAGAAATTTTGAGTGTCTTGTTTATTTGACACCAAAAAATGTAGGGAATGTGTGGTGTTTTTTTTTTTTTTTTTAAATTGAGCAAAATGTCTAAGCAGCTAAGTTTATACTAAGGTTTCTTTAAGTCATTTAAATTTGGTTTAACAGGAAGCCAAACGCTTTTTTTGCTCTCGGGTACTTGGACCATTTGACAAAGTTCCGTTGCCATGCCAACACACAAACTAATATGGCGTCCCTTTTAACAGACCCCTTGTTTGAAATCTCTGGACGGGGACCTGCACCCATCCAGAACTTTTATCATTTTTCTGTCACCAAGTCAGATGTAAGTAATGTCAGCTTTGATAAGGGCAAATGTTCATTAAAATTTTGCTTAAAAATATTTCTTAAATTTTTCTATGGAGCCGTTTGCTCCCATGTGGCGACTTCGTGGCAAGAATAAACGTTCAGTTACGGTTATAACGACGCTTAGCTAACTTAGCTGTAGCCAATAAACTTAAATTAACGTTAGCAACTCGATCGATTTAGTACAGACAGTGGTTTAGCATCCATCCTCACCTGTTTGCTACTTATTAACTGCAAGTTACAACCCACAAGGTAAAACAGGGATGTCAAACATAAGGACCGGAGACCAGAATCGGCCAAGACGAAAATTCAAATGAGGCCCACTGGACAGCTTTGGAATAAGTGAAGGGACGCATAGATTTTGGACTTTTAACTTATTTGCATATGTGTACAACTTTTTCTATTTCTACTGATAAAGACCTTCCACGTGGCCATTCATACTAGTCCAACAGAAATGTTCCCTTTTTTTGTCTGTTTTTAAGTTATTTAATTAATTTTTTTTAAATAATCTTGTCGTAACTGAGATGTACTGTTGAAATTGCACTTATTCTTCTTATATTAACGTATCCCAGGGGTTAAATGTGCAGTTAAATTTATTTAAATTGACTGAAAGTGGAGTTTCACTGGCCCGCCCGCTCAAAATCAAAGTGCACTGTATGTGGCTCACAATGTAAAATGTGACACTCCTGCATTAAAATGTTCAGATGTCTGAATAGGTGTTGTTTTTACTGCATTGCTTTGCTTTTCTACTCAGAACACAATAGTATACAGTACAATAGAAAAAGGATTATCCCTCTTTACAACAGAACTGGCCCATGGGCCCCTCACCTAACTGTTCAGTATGTGTTTATTAAGCTGTTTTACTCTAATTTTCTTTATTATATGTAAATACCGTAGAGTTGTATGTCTTAAAAAATGGAAAAATGGTGGTTTTAAATATCATTATCATAAGTCGTACTTTGACCTGCTATTCCCAGGTGGTATGGAGATGGTGGAAGATATCTCCAAGAATTGTAGACAGGTACTCCAAGCCAGGGGAGCTGAAGCAATCCCATGAGGACTTCTTGGATGACACATGGCTGCACAGTAAGGCCTGATCACATAAGTCATGTAAAGTACATCACATAAATCTGGCTAACCTCAGATGGTAATGGTGCTTTACCTACAGGGAGTTTTTGTAGTTAGGGTTATTGGAGATATTTTGCCTGTTTGATTTATCATTGCAGGAGCACCACAGATCAAGCAAATTTGTTGACAATGGCTCAGTCAGCCAGCAACACCAGGATGGTGTTGTGGCACAAAAGTGATTGTCTGCCAAAAAAAAAGAAAAAAGGATTGGTAGTATTTAAACAGTTGTAAATGAGTTGTTGGTCTATAATTTGTCAAACATATCTCTCATGATCTCTCAATGATATCAACTCATTTTGAGCCAGAAAGAACATTCCTGTCACGAGGCAGAAACAACAATCAGTTTTTGTCATTCTGACTTTTACACATAATTTATTTATCCAGGTAAAAAGTGTCACTGACAACACTATGAAGGAGTCTGGTCTTTTTCAAGAGGGCAGAAGAAATTGCAAGAAATACATATATATGTAAATCCTGTTGTCTATAGCCTGTTTACCAACATAAGCAAATATATTAGACATAAAGCAGCACACTCTCATCCAGTCACAAACCCCTGTCACCCTGCTTACTTTTAGCCTTATCATCATTTTGGCTCTAGCCATTACTCCACATTCCCAGTGTGTCACATGAATATCATACACTGTATTTACTGTATGTGAAAACAACCTTAATGCTTGTATATGGATGAGAAATAAAGGCTTCTTCCCAGGTGAGGTCCGCATGGTTTTCGGCCTTCGAATCTTAGAGTACGCCACAGCTTTGTGCCAAGGCCATTATGATTATCTGGAGCACTTGTCTGATTCCTTACTTCTGCGGATAATAAATTATCTGGAGCTTGAGGATGTGGGTCAGCTGGGACGAACGTCACGCAGGTTCAGAAAGGTGAGTTTGATAGACATGCAAATAAACTTGCTCCCAAAAATAAACTGTATCATTGGATATTAAATGTGACATCTGTTTACCCTTGCACATTTTGTCTTCTGCCATTATAAATCATCAGGTCTTAAACTGAAGTTGCATTTTATTCCTATATTGTTTTAACTGTCTCTTATGCTCAACACACATCTTATCTTGTTACGCCTGGCCTTCAGCTGTGTGGATCAGAGGAGTTTTGGGAACAGGCGGTGCATCGGCACTGCAACACTGTTTCGGCTGAGGTAACATCTCTGGCAGTAGAAGTCGGGTGGCGTACTATTTTCTTCACCAACAAGTTACAGTTGCAGAAGTTGATCAGCCGCAGGAGGCTCAAGACCGAGGGGCAGGCTCCTGACTCAGACACGAAAGAAGAAGAATCTCCTGGTGAAAGCTTGGAGACAAATCAGGCGTTCTGTTCTCAGGAGGAGTCTGACCTTTACATCTGCAGTCTTAAACTTGGCACTGACAGTGGCAGTGGCTTGGACTCCAGCTCTCGCTGTGATGTTGACCCCGATCCTGATTCTGAACCACAGTTTGGCTCTGATTCAAGCAACTCTGTGACTGACCAATTCTTGGAGAGCACAAGGTATCAGGTTGAAACCCTTACTCAGAGCAGAGTACTGAGCAGTGGAGTAGGAGACTACAGTACAGATCCAGACAAGATACTGAGTTAATCCTTTTATCAGATGTCCCCTAGTCATGTGGTTTAGGTTTACTGTTAAATTAATATGCTGTTTCTGCATATTCAGCTTCCATAAAATAAGTTGTGTGTAGTTTATCTAAAGATGTTTTCTTTTATTGATAAAATGTAAACTAATTTTTGCTTGTTTTATCTTCTGCAGTTTGTTGTGCCATTACTTTTCTCACTTAGCATAGTCCAAAAATGCTGTAAAATACATTGTGGAAGTGCGTAGCTAATGTCAAATATTGTAGGTTGAAAATATAAATAAATGTAATCTAAAATATGCAGTTCAATTGTCTGACTAATGTCATTCAGTAACAAATTTTGAGTCTCAGGATAAACTTGCTGCTTTGTTAGGATGAGGATCAGCTTTGCTCAAAGAGATGTGTTAAGTAATGATGGGGTAATTACATGATCATTCATATCTGGTAACAGAGCAATATGAGTTTTTTGGGGGTTTATTTAATTGGGGTAGATGCGGTCACTGAGAAAAACTAACACATTATTTTGTACCATTTTGCAGGTGATTCAAACACTTCTTTGACAATGCAGTTAAGATAGTAATTATCATAGGTTAGCAGTTATCTAGGAAATAAATAAATGAGCCCGATTCTGTTTTACTGTGACCATGACATTATATATTAATGTTTATCCTGTCAGTGTTACATTCTTAACGAGGAGTTGCTTCAGCCCCTGTGAGGTCACGTGGTGTTATCCAACTAGCCAGGAGATATTTACTCATTGCTCTCCTATTGGTTGGGGCCTACAACACTAAAAAGGAGGAGCTATGAAATCCTTGCCAGGTACTCAAGTATCTGTCCAATCATGCTAGTCCTTTTTTCTTTTCTAATTAAAGGGACACAGGGTGCTAAAGCTAATGGTCCATTCTGGGCTCATTTTTGGGCATTGTCCTTCTCTACCTTGTCATGTAAAGTTCACTGGATTAGTGAACCTCACATGACAAAACAGGACTGTTTTTGCAGCTTTTGGGTCAAGTTGCAAAATGAACCAAAAGCAAGAGGGCAATAATATTGCAACTTTCCCAAATGTATCTGTGCAGATGGATGCCTGTATTTGTAACTAAAACTTGAATTGTTTTGGGCAGGAAAACGTGGGCTCTAGATAGTTTGAGCAGGGATTAAGCAGAAGGAAGTAACAGCCACCTGTGCTTCTGACCTGCACTGTGTCTTCTTAAAGGGACATTTTACTACTGTGCCTGTTCTCTTGTCTCTGCTGGTGATTCTCCAAGTCTCCGAGTCCTTTTGACTCTGACTTACTGCTTCTAGAAGTCACGTTCGTCATCCTACGGAGTTCTTCCAAGTGATTCTACTATCTGATGGATGCGAGATTACAGAAGGGAATCTATAACTCATTTTGCCACAATTGAGGTTTCAAATCATAAAAGTTAGAACTCTTACTTAGTAATCTTCCCCTTGAGTATCGAGTTCATGATGTCATTTGGACAGTTTTGTTTAGTAATTCCTCGGTTTGCAGATGAGCGCTTCTCTGATTGTTTTGCTTTCTTTAGTCTTTCTGATAAAATCATGATGAACAATCAGAGACCCAAAGTCACCTATGTGAGCCAACGCTCTGCCAGATGGTAATATGGTGGTGAACTCATTTCCTCTCTTCACCAGCAAATTCAAACATCAACCTTTGGTTCACATGAAGTTAGTGTGCCTGGGTAGGCAAAATTCTTTGTTAGCTGGTGACTGCCAGGGTCTTTGCAGACGTTTGCATGGCTGTCATTTTTTTGTGACTGCACAGACTTGTGTCAGAGACACTGCAGTTCAATGCACCAAATATGGATGGTGGGCACAGAAGTATAGCAGGCACAGCTACTGCTCTGTGGTTTCTGCAGCTGCCTATCTGTGTCCTTGTTCACAACTGATGATGCAGTTTATGCTGCGTTTTCGATAGGGTAGCTCTTTTGTTTCAGTCACACACATATATATCTATATATCTTTCTATTTTGACTGGATGAAGGTTGACGTTTTCAAATTTGTGAAATCAAAAGGCTCAAACAATCTTCACCACCATCATCCAAAGTCAGTTCCCCCTTCTATAAGAAGTGGTCACTCTGTATAGGGGCTTTCATCTGCTATTACCTTTACATCAGGCTGCCTTTAGAGTCTCCATCTACAGCAGGCCATCATACACCTCAGCTTTTGGTTTTTGGTCTTGAAGCTTTCTAAGAAGGAATAGAGAGGGCGATAGACCATGACATCTTAATGTTTTAGGGTTTTCTGTATACTTAATGTGTAAGCTGTCCCAGAAAACCACACAAAAACATGTAACCACATAATTTCTTTAGGGATTAATAAAGTATTCTGATTCTGAAAATAAATTCTCTTCCCCTGTATAACATCTTATTTATTGTCTTATTGTATTCCAACTGCTGCTCTGGGAATACTATCTATCCACTTCCTCTTTTTGTGGAGAGGTTTGAAAAGGCGGTAAGAGGATTGAGTCAGACCACGTAGACCACATAATGGACCATGTGGGAGACAGGATGAGAATGCTCTGCCTATCTTAACCTTTATTACCCGAGGCCAGGCTAATCATCCTAAGGTTCAAGGAGCAGGCTGCTCAGAGATTAATTATGTAAACCAGAAAAATTCAAAAGTAGAGCAATGGAAATAGTAAAATTTCTCTTATGTATTCTTCTGCTTTATCTTTCATTTCACTTGCATACTTGGTTATGGCTGGTGCCATACATATGTTTGACTGAATGAGTTAATGAGCTCCGTGACAGTTGCATGGATCAGGAGAGATCGTTTGTAAAGTAAGTGGGAACCTACAGAGTGGCCGTAGATCTTTCAGCTTACCTTACTCTGCCTTCTCTGACCTAGTAAAAGATGAAACCTATGGTCCCTTTTCATCCACTCAGGAGGCTTAAAGTACTTCGCTGACACTGATCCATTTACAAGATGATTGACTTTTGACTTGCTGACTAGTTTAAAGTTGTCTTCAGCAGGTGGATCCCTCTATGATTTTTTTTAGTTAGAGTTTAGTGAATTACTAGTGAATAAGGTCTAAGTTTAATTAAGGTTCTTTGGCACCAATTCAACTTCTGTCTTTCCTCATTGTAACTGCGTACAAATTTAGATGACAAATCTACAGCAAATTAAAATTTTGCTAAGGAAACTACTGTTTTTGCTGTGAGATTTCCTGCTCTGTCACACTGCTTGCTCTTTGTGGCCTTTTTGTAGAACAAAAGTTTAGATATTGGAGATTTTGAACACTAAGCAAAGCTCTTGATCTTCTGTGGGGCACTGAGAGCTTGAGGCCATTTGAGAAAGGATTAGCTAATATTATCCAAGGTTTATTGTACTGAATTAGCCTGCATTATCATAGCTGGCTTGTAGGACACCTGTCAACAGTAACAAAAGGAAAATACAAAAATTTTACTTAATTTCATGAAAAAGTTGCAACAATGAAATGAAAATGTTGACTTAATACATTTAGTATACAATTGATAACATATGCATATTAATATATGGTATAAATTATATATTTATCTGTGTTGGTATAAACATATCTATGTGTGTGCACTGGAATGTAGCCTAATGCAGCGCATTTATCGCAATTAGAAAAATACCAATGATTGGCTAATATACATATTTGGCCTTTCCTCTGTTGTCTCTCTGTTAGGCAGTAGCCAAGTTGCTCACACGATTAAGGTCGTATTTGTCAGGCTTTTATAAATTAACCACTACCAAGCTACTGGAGCCACACTAATCCTGTGTTGACACAGGTACACTTCCAAAGTTGGGACCACTACTGATGTGTGTTTTTCTCTCTGTTTATTTTTACTCTCACAGAAAGTAATTTGCATTTTACATTATATATAGCAAATAATGTGTATGCTATAATTTTCAGGATCCAAAACTCAGTGTTCTAGCCTTCAGACGCAACAGATTCATATATGATGGTCTACTCCACATGTCTGTTCAACAGCTACTCAGATCAGTGATCTATAAAATCTTATTGTGGATAAATGATAACACCCTAAACATGAACTAAGTAAACATTTTGCTATTGTCTAAGAAAATATAGTCTTTAGGTAAGCTAAACCCTAAATGTGTATCTCTCCAAATTGGTGTCTGGTCATATTTCTCCAGGGTGTTTTGGTTGAATGGATATTTTTTTTCCATCACATTTTCTTATCAGATTCAACTTAAAATATTCTTGACAGTAAAACTGTCAAGCCAAATTTCTTTTGAATGTCCTCAGCAGGTGTCATTGTGACGTGCTGATCAGTGATGAATGAGGTGAATCATGAGAATGAAAGTGTGAGGGCAAAAACAGAAGCAGACAGATTAGGAGCAAGCTCTCTAAGTACCTGCTCTGTTGAGTCTGGATGAGGGGAAACAGAAAAAAGTAGGATGCTGATGAACTACATCGCTTAATCGTGACTCACTCTTCCCAGAGTACTTTATGCTTATTTCTGATCTTTTACTACCTCACCATTAATTGCATAGTCAACAGAACTCACTGAACTACTCAAAGACTACTGAACACCATGAATAAATATAGAGGGCTACAAAGCCTCTTACGACAGAGCCCGCTTACGATTCCCTTTCCGTGCTCAGCATCCTTGAATAGACCACACAAAGATCCTTAAGCCAAAATCCCTCCCTGGTATTTAATTCTAAATGAGTAATTACTGGGTGTGTCAGTGTGTCTTAGGTTTGCAGGTAGGCTGGGTAAGGGAGCTCATTTGCACGGTGGCTTTTGAGCAAATTGCGCCGTCACACAGACACACATTCTGAAAGTGACAGGGTATCCATTGGCACCCACTGAAGGACCCGGTTTCTTAGGGGGGACAGACAACATACAGCTGTCAAGATGTGTGACATGGGGGGACTGGATAACCTGGTGGCCAACACGGCCTACCTAAAAGCCCAGGGTGGCGATGACAAGGAGATGAAAAAACGGCGTCGCAGCTTGTCTCTCCCCAAGCCTGAGGCGTGCACGTCAATACGAGCAACCATTGAAATGGACTTTACATTGCTTTGTGAAAGGCAGCCTATTGGCAAAAAGTTTTTCCGCGAGTTCCTCACAAGTAACAATGAGTTTAAGCTTGCTGCAGAGTTCTTGGATGAGTTGTATGACTGGGATCTGGCTGAAGGGGCAACAAAAGACAAGGCACGCCAAAACATTATGACAAAGTATTGCAAGCCTGACTCCAAGAGCTTTCTGACATTTCTTACCGGAGAGGCTGCTGACAAATGCAAATCTGTCACCGATGCCAACTTCGAGGAGGTGATGAAAGGCAAGGTCCAGGAGGGTGTAAGAGAATTTCTGAAAGGCAAACCCTTCACAGATTATCAGGCCAGCCCGTTCTTTGATAAATTCCTCCAGTGGAAGGAGTACGAGAAACAGCCCATCAGTGACAAATACTTCTATGAGTTCAGAACCCTAGGAAAAGGAGGCTTTGGAGAGGTAAGCATGTAAATACATCTCAATTTATTTATTTTAGTTGCAAGAGTCACCCCATTGTGACCATAGAGTAGGGATAAAGCTAAACTAAGCTGCAGAGGTGTGCTCGCTTTTAAGTAAATCACATAATTATCTTTAAGTTTTAACATGTCTGAGACTGACCATGAAGTCACATACCACACAGGCATTACAGCTTAAATTTTGTCTTGCGTTTCACAAGGTATTACTTTGTTTAATTGGTTTAGGGATTGTGTCTTTTCAAAACACCTGAGGATTAAAGAACATATGAAAGCTTTCAAGCCAGTAACTGAAAGTACAGTTTAATTTAAAGTAATCTATTTTTAAAGAAAAAACTGCTATGTAAGCATATGAACTGAGCAGTAATTATATTAGTGGAGTGGAAAAGAGCAGTATGAAATTGCGTAAATGGCAAAAATAAAATGTACTGAGAGGCACCAAAACTATATGTGTGTAAAAATGCTTTTATCTCATCATGGCTTAGGCCGACAGTGTCAGTGCACTGATAGAGGACCCACAATTGAACCCTGAGGAGCTTTTTTACTGTCAAGTCGAGCTCTGAGAAACAGGCTTAAATAAACAAACACAGAACAATTTACAACTTGCTCAGAAAATTAATACAATAGAAGTCCAAAGAGCAGTTTAGTCACCTAAAAATTACTCTATATCTGTTTAATGTGGAGATTTTGGCAATAACCTGGTGAAAATTTGCTGTGACTGTTACTGCTTTGTTCTAAATCAGCATACACAGTGGCTGAGAGTTAAACAATGAGTCCATTCTTTTAGAAATCACCTTTGAATTATAAACAATGATAAGTGAAGTGATTCTTCAGATAGTGGGCCTTGACTGCAAGAGAGGTGTCAGATTTGGCAAGACATCCCTGGCAAGGGTCAAGCTAGATTATCATCTTGAACATTAAGTCCTGCACCACTCTCTGGATTTTGAGATTATTTATGATCATATTTAGTGTGAAATTCTAAAATAAGAACATTTACGTTTTAAAGGATAAGTCACATCTATTTTCTTATATACACTTTGTTAATACTAAGCAGAGAGTGGGAACTATCCGATCAGTCAGTAAGATACCGGAAGACCATACTTTTTTTTGTAGTAAAATGAATTAAGATGATGTGATTAACATTTGGAAGCTAACATTCCTAACAAATGATGTGTTGTCCTTCAGGTATGTGCTGTTCAGGTCAAGAACACGGGCCAGATGTATGCCTGCAAGAAGTTGTGTAAAAAGCGCCTGAAGAAGAAGGGAGGTGAGAAGATGGCCCTGTTGGAGAAGAAAATCTTAGAGAAGGTTAACAGCCTGTTCCTGGTCAACTTGGCGTACGCTTATGACAGCAAGACCCACCTGTGCCTTGTCATGACCCTGATGAATGGAGGAGACCTCAAGTACCACATTTACAACATAGGCTATGATGGCAAGGGTGCGGACAAGGGCATTGAGATGAAACGCATCATCCACTACACAGCGCAGATCACCACTGGCATTCTGCACCTGCACGCCATGAATATAATATATCGTGACATGAAACCAGAGAACGTGTTGCTTGATAGCCAAGGCCAGTGCCGACTTTCAGATTTGGGTCTGGCCATAGAAATCATTCCAGAGAAGACTGTCACCCAGATGGTGAGTAGATGTCCCACACAACAGTGATGTTTTAAGTTCGGGTGGCAGGGGTTTTTTTTCCCACTTTTAACACAATGCAGAACAACAAGTACACTGAGTTTCACTCTTAAGCTCTTAGAAATCTGTTAGCATGAGAGCCACAGCTATATGATGCCAGGACTGATTATAGGATTTTATAGTGGCTCCATAGTGTAGTGGTTTACACATTTCCCTAACAAGCAAAAGCCCCCTGGTTTAATTCCAGGAGGAGAGCCAAATGCCTTTGGGGGTGCATCAGGAGGGGCATCTGGTTTAAAAACTCAAACAGGTGGAACTACCCACTGTGGTGACTCCTTGTGAATGAGTGGGCAGCCAAAGTACTGTAGAAAATATCTACCATAAATGGGCTGTTAGTCAAAGACCTTGAAGCAGCATAAAGCAAAGAGTGGCAAAATATCCTGCGCTGACTCATGCTCTTATAGACATATTTTTGTCAATTCATCATAAACCACACATATACATACACAAGCTTTGATTTCCACCACGTCTTTTTCAATTATCCGAAGACAGGTGGAGGTAAGATACTGGGCAGATGTCAGTCCTGGTTTGGCGTTTACTTTAAATCCGGACAGGGATTACTGGATTCCTTAAGGATCTGTGCGATGAGAGTCTCTGAATCGATTATATAAGTCATTTGATCCTTTAGCGGTCAGATTATAGCTGGGCTATTTATATGCCACCATTTTGTGCTGTGGTTATGCTAGAGATCTTGCAGGTTCAGTGCTCTTAAAAGTACCACTTGCTAAGTGTAAGAAGGTCTCCCTGAAGAACCTGGTCACAGAGATTTGGTTATTTCTGGTACCTTGACTTAGCTGTGCTGCACTGTCTTTCAACAGCACATATATAGCATATGAGTCTCTTGCTTTACTCCCAAGAAAAGGAAATAGAGATACTCTCAGAGATTCTCACTGAGTTCACGATGTCACACCAGTGGTTGCATAGTTAATTAAAATGATAATAATAATTGTGATTTCCTGACAAAAACATGTTTTTGACAGCCGGTATGTAATGCTAACAGTAAATTATACCCCACTGTACAAATCTAAGGACCAGGGTTTCTTTAGGACTTACTTGCTGAAGCAAAGAGTAAGCTCTTGGCTATATGAAAGTCCAGTAAGCTCATTATCACGTACTCTGATGCTCCTCAGCCAGCCAAAGTAACTAGGCTAACCTTTACAGGCAAGGCTGGCTTTGGACCCCTAATCCTCTTAGTGGAATTACACAAGTCATTCCCAGATTAGATTGACAGATCCAGGTAAAAGTTATGCTGAATATGTTTAGATGTGATAGTTTGCAAACACGTCCAGAACAGTTCTTTAAAAACACTAAAAACACACTAAAATCAGATGAACTTTGATTTAAAATTTGTGACACGAATGGTCATACGTGGGTTTTTTATAGTTGCAGAGGGAGAAAATTGGAAAATGAATGGATTTCACTAGTTTTGCATGCTTGGTGTCTTGCAGTATAAAATACATAAATAATGTTTAAACATTTAGCATTCAAACATGCTTAAGTTTAGATCTGTGGGGTCATAGTATCATGGCTTCAAAAATTATCAAAAGGGTCTGTCAAGGCACATTATTGACTCTGTAGCCAAGTGATTGAAATGAGTTTAACTGCTGAAATATTTATTGCTATATTCTAAGGATTCACAGAAAGCTGGGACCTTTATACAGGGTGCCAGTCATCCACAGGGCAGACATGTAACAGGCAATACTTTAGTTTCCATTCACCCAGTCTGCCTATTTTTGGACTGTAGGTGGAGCACCTGGGTATACATGGAGGACATCCTAGCTCCACACGGAATAGTGGAGCATTTTAGGTGTCACTATAGCTGGACAGTGCATCCTGTAGTCCCTACTGTTTGCTTGCAGTAGCTTTTTAAGTTTTATACAAGTTTACTGTATATGTCCATGGCTACGTGCTGTCTGGTATTATTTCTGCTGGTGGCTATAGTATCCAGAAATGGCTGTCCCTTATATAAGAGGCCGGACAACTCTGTCAGTGCGTAGACATACACAACTCTTGACAGGTAGTAGGCTTAGCAATAGGATTAAGCTCCTGGTCCGAGGCTACATGTGGGGTCATATAGGGAAAGCAAGGATGAGATGGGAGCAGAAGGGCAGGAAGAAAGGGAACAGAGTGACTGGTGAAAGTTAAAGAGACAAGATGTGAAGACTTTATAAAGATTTTTATCTCTCTTCTTCTGTTGAGGAGTATGGCCACATGCTATATAATACTATACCTGCTTTTTGCTTAGTGTTAAGTGCTTCCTCCTAAAATGGTCTTACAAGTTTCAAGTTTCGTAATAAATATGAAACACCTTCCATTCAGTCAGAATATCTAATGAAGTGTTTATTTTATTTGAATCTCATATTTATCCTTTATCCAGGCTGGTACTGGAGCCTACATGGCCCCTGAGATTCTGACCAAAACACCATACAGGACATCAGTGGACTGGTGGGCCCTGGGCTGCAGTATCTATGAGATGGTGGCTGGCTACACACCTTTTAAAGGCCCTGAGAGCAAAAAGGAGAAGGTTGAGAAGGAAGAGGTGCAGAGACGCATCCAAAATGAGGAGCCAAAGTGGGAGCACAGGTGCTTTGATGCACCAACCAAGGACATCATCCAGCAGTTCCTCAAGAAAAAAATGGACGAGCGTCTGGGCATGAAGTAAGTGGCTCTTTTATCCAATTATTTTATTGCATAGAACTTAATGCTAGTATAATGGATGTCTAAACGCTGTCCTTGGGTTGCCAAATGGATCTGACATTGCAATTCACAAACTCTGACGGAGAAGTGTATTTTTTGCCTTTTCATTAGGAACAACATGGAGGATCCCAGGAAGCACGAGTGGTTCAAGACCATCAACTTTCCCCGCCTGGAGGCAGGGCTGGTTGACCCTCCATGGGTCCCCAAGCCCAACGTCGTCTATGCCAAGGACACTGGTGACATCGCTGAGTTCTCTGAGATCAAGGGCATCGAGTTCGACGCCAATGACGAGAAATTCTTTAGGGAGTTTAGCACAGGCGCTGTACCCATCCCATGGCAGCAGGAGATGATCGAGACTGGACTATTTGATGAGCTCAACGATCCCAACAGGAAAGAAGGTGGAGGAGGTCTCGATGATGACAAGAAGTCTGGCACGTGTACGTTGCTGTGAGCAGCCACATTCGATATGAAACAACAGTATTAACATTCAGTATTTTGTTTTCTAAACTCGTGTAAAAAAGAAAAAAAGTTTTACGAGAGGCGAACACGAGTGTCTCTGTCGAGAAAGACGCACCGTCCCTCTCTTGTAAGGATGTTCATGGCATAGGGAAGCAGTAAAATATGAAGGATGTGACAATGTGTTTCGATCACTGTCGCTCAGGATCACAGCTTCTTTTCTAATGTTGTAGCTTTGCAACCACTTTGACCATAAATGACTGCTAGGAGAAAGCGTTACTAAAGTTTTCATTAATGACACACGTGTTAGAGGAGTAAGAGGAGAAAGTTAAAGCAATATGTTTGTGCCAGAAATACCTTATTACTTTAAAAAGTTCCTGTCTAAGAAGTTCAGTGTGTGTGGTTTTACCAGCTGAAGCAGTGTTGTGTTACAAACAAACAGGAGCAACCACACATGTAGACATTCGAATAGAATTGGAGGAAGTTCATTTGTAGTGAACTGCAGAATTTCAGAGCACTTTCCTTTATCGATGCCGTCATTAGGCCACGCTGTTTCTACGACGAAAGTGCTTTTTATTTAACACCATGTGGCGGACATAATTGTATTTTTTTAGTCACCTATTGTGATCCTAAATCTGACAATTAGGATTGCATTTACACTGAATATTTTAGTTTTATAAGACCAACTGTTACAATTGTATGTATTGTATATAAAGAAATATATATATATATATATATATCTATGCACAGAAAGAAAGGAAAATACTGTATGTAAGTAATTTATAATGTAGAATTATATGAAAGACAGTGAAGAATACTAAAAATCTCTTCAGTGAGTCCCTCTGCTGTTGGTGCTGTGAGCCTCTGCTTATAGTGAGAAATGGAGACTCTAGCTCTGGGATTTTGGGGAGAGATGAGCGCTGAAAAAGCAGCTCATTGCTGCACATAAAAGATTAAAATTTAGACAGATTGAGCAATAAATTCCTGAACCAGGAATGCACAGGTTGCTTTATACTGGCCCTGAAACAGTAACTCAGGGCTCCTTCCTTAGTTTGAGATGATGCTGTTTTGGTGATTGAGCTGAGTCTAGAGACTCAGACATTTTAGTGCGAAGGAAATTTGTGTTATTCTTGTTTACTCGTCTCAGAGTTTTTAAATTTCCAGATCTTGTGCAGAGGTGAGTTTTTACAGGTAATTTTAATAAGTACACGATGCATGTAAATATAAAATGAGAGGAATTGCTACACTAGACGATGTACAGCACAGCAGACAATTTCCTTGAATCATGACTCATTTGAATAAATTAAAATGTCTTTTAAAAACTGTCTTTCTTCACTCATGAATATTCACGTGTTTGTCATTTGTTGTCGCCTTGAAGCCTAAACATTTCCACCACCAGCGTCAGAGAGCGGCCCAAATCGAGTCATGCCGCGCATGTTCTCTGGGCTAAATATAGCCACAGGGAAAGTGCTCCTGAGAACTCTGGAGTAAAACCTAAAAATACCAGTCGCATTAATCCCTTTAGGATGCTGACTACAGTCAGGCTGTGCTCCAGGCTGCCACAAATTGGCATGTTCAGCTCATGGCTGATAAGGCGATAACCAGTCTTATCCTTGCGCCTTCTTCGCTTAAATCAGCTTCAAATCTCTTCAAGTTCTGTAGCATCTCAGCTTTACTGCAAAGAATCAAAAATCAAAATTTAAATGTGATGCAGCTGTAAAATATTTCACAGCTTTATGACATTTGATTTCCCCTTATTTAGTGAAATATGAATGAAATTAAAAGTGAACCCTTAAACGTATCCTGGTGGCTGTGATGGCTGGAAGGGGAAAATATGAAATGATCATGGAAGACACCAACATGTGAAACACTTGTTTATGTGTGAGGTCTTCATGTCAGAGCGGTTTATTTTCCAGCAAGTTTGCCCACCTCCTTTGTCCATACAGCTAAAGAAGTGTACTTTCTTTTGTCTCCAGTACCAGTTGTTTACCACAGTCCAACTCAAGGACGGTAAGAGCTCAGCAGAACTTAAGGTGGATTCTTGCTGCAGCTAAACCCCGACGGATTATCTCACGTAGCAGGACTTGGGTTCAGACTGCTGTTGACAATGAAGGACTGAGCTGCTGCAGCCTAGGGGCGCTGCAGGAGCCGGGCAGATGAAGGCACTGTGAAATTAGAGCGGACAGGTGTGATCCGAATGCCTTTACTGATGTATTCTGACCTCTACAGCCAATTCAGACTCAGTTACAGGTCTGGCCTTTTGCACAAATACCAGGCTAGACAAGTTTTCTGAGAAATTAGGAAAAGACTGTTGAGGTTATAGAGATGAACAAATCTTTACACACTAATGATTGTTTAGATTTTATTCTAGCATGTGCCTGCTAAGCTCAAATGCCACACCGAGACCTGCTCCCTTGCAATTCGTCATCCAACAAGCAGCACTGTGTTAGTGCCACCTTCACTCCTAAACTGTTCTTGCTTCTGGCTCCCTCATGTGCCAGCAAATATGTGCTGCAACTGCGGTGAGAGTACTTAGAGGCTGAAGATAAACAATCCCAGGCTTCAATAAACAACTGCGGTCCCTCACTAGCTCTCTTTCCAGTCCCAGAGGTATGAAGCAGATTTGGGAATTTAAACAAGTACAATTATGTAATTTTATGATGCATCCAAAAATACAATTAAACATTCTTTTCTTCAGTCACATGGTAGGCAAAATTAAGATATGACCTAAAAATGAATTGATACATGCATGAAAACGTGTCCTCATTAAAGATTAAATAAGTGTTTCCAGGCCTTTTTTGGGGTTTGTGACCCATTACAACAATAGTGCCTAGGTTTGGCACTGGGCATCAGGTGTCTGAGTTGTTATCAGTTCCTCCAAAGACAGAATTCCCCTCCATCTTTACACATGGCTTCATTTATGTAACTGTTCCTGGACAAAAGAGGTCAAATCATTGTTATTTCACAAGAGGAAGAAAAGCTGCTTTTGTTTTCATTGTTGCTATTATTTCATTTTTCCTAGAACATGACGACCTCCTGAATTTATCTCAACTCCAATAAAAAAGGAAAAAATAAAACAAAACTGACTACACTCAGTGGACACTATGGCATCTGCAGATCTGCCTTAATTCTTCAGGGTGTTGGAAACTTTTGGTCCATATTAACATAATGCATCACACAGTCGCTGCAGATTTGTTAGCTGCACATCCATGATGCTAATCTCCCGTTTCACCACATCCCAAAGGTGCTTTGTTGGACTGAGATCTCGTGACTGTGGCAGTTTGAGTACAATGAACTCATTGTCATGTTCAAGAACCCAGTTTTACATCATTTGTGCTTTGTGACATGGTGCCCTATCCTGCTGGAATCAGCCGTTAGAAGATGGGTACAGTGTGGTCACAAACACAAACTGTGGTCAAGAACAACGCTCAGGTAGGCTGCGGTGTTTAAACGATACTCAGCTGGTAATTTTGGCAACCAAAGTGTGCCATGAAAGTGCAGCAAGAAAATGCGACAGGTGGCTGAACTGTTGATACAAGGAAGGATGGATCCATGATTTCATCTCATTTAAATTCTGACCCTACCATCTGAATGTGACTCAGCAGAGTGGACTGTGTTTATCCAAATCTTCGGTTTCTCCAGTTTTGGTGACTCTGTGCAAATATTAGCTTCAGCCTCCTGCTCTCAGGAGCGGCACCCGGTGCGATCTTCTGCTTCAAGGTTTGACATGTTGCACATTCAGAGATGGTCTTCTGCATACACTGGTTGTAATGAGTTATTTAAATAATTGTTACCTTCTTATTACCTTGAAGCAATCTGACCATTCTCTTCTGTCCTCTGGCATCAAAAAGGCATTTTTTTCCACAGAGAACTGCTGTTCATGGGATATTTTCTCTTTTTCAGACCATTCTCTGTAAATAGATGATTCAGAGTAGATCAGCTCGAACGAGCACATCTGGCACCAACAACCATGCCTTTCTTCTCCATTCTGACGCTCAATAATCAGAACTTCAGCAGGTCATCTTCACCATGTCTGCACAGAGTGTCTACTATATTAGATACTGGTGCAAAAAAGCAAGTTGTTATAAAAAATCAGAATCAGTGAAGTTTGACTTTGATGCTGACAGAATTTAAGTTCGAATTTGAATGAAGGACAAAAAAAAAAAACACAGGACTCTATTTTTTCTTCAAAATCACTTATCCCACAATTTATTTCATCAGGTCTTAAGGCACCCTGAAGAGATGTTACAAGTTGTTCGTTCAAATGCGGGTTCCTTTTAAGACTGTGTAAACATAGCTTTGAATAAGATATTTTCCTGTAAATCTTTGTTTAAATTATTTCTTTACAGTGCACAGACATTGTGTTTTTGTGACAAAAATACAGTGTGAATTAAGTAAATATGGTAGATAGTTTATATATATATACATTGAAGAGTAATAGATTGGCAGACAATCAGATCAACAGGCTGAAGAAGAGAGAAAAACTAACAATCTTTGAGACCCAGATAGATATACATATCACGTATAGATATACAGTACATAGTTACAGTGAACTTTTGAGTTTTGCAACAACGCTTTTTCCAGTGCCTCTCCACCTTAAAAGCTAATTTTTACACCGTACCTTCTCGCGAGCGAGTGCGCGCCTGTGTCGCCTCGAACCACAGTCGACATGACAGCACCCCCCTGCCCCGCGAGGTGGTCTCAAGTCCCGGAGGGCTCACCCACGTGTTGGCTATTGCAGTGGAGAGGTGAGTAAACAGGAAGACGGGCAGACAGACAGACGGACATGCAGACAGACTGACACACAGCACAAGACTGGGTTGTGGCTACGCGACCACAAGACAAAAATCTATCTATAATTCCCCTAAATATGATATAGGATCACAATGTATTTATAGTAGAAAGGGACTTTGTAATTGGCATTTCATATACAGGGATACAGTGGCTATACTTGATTATCAAGGTATGTTTCCATGAAGTCTTTGTGATGTGTGACAAGTAATACTCTGGAGATGTTCTACTTTCTCAGTTATACTATACAGCAAGATAAAAATCCTCTCGACACTGATGATAATACTGAATCCATACAGTTTAAGAGATGAAAGCAACACTCTCTTCCCCGGCAGCGGGAAGCTCTAAAAACAAATTTAAACAAAACTGTTTAATCAACAATTACACAATAGCTCCAAATGGCTTGGTTGCAATGGCTATAAGTTATCTAATCACGTCAATACAAATAAAGAAAAAAAACAAACATAACTGAGCGGAGGATGAACAGTGCAATAGGTGAATAGGGAAGGGAGGGGAAGGGGAGGGAGGGCGTGTGGACGGACGGACTCAGGAGCGGAGCCTGTGCTTTGTTATGAGGGTTTTTGAGGAGGTCAGCGAGGAATCGTTAAGAAAAGAAAAGTCAGAAATGTCATGAAAGCAGCATGTGGTACCACTGTATCACTGGCTGTGTTGTGCCACATCCTAAAATGCCGCCTTTGTGACGTTTTGACGATTCCTTCCTTTTCTTAAAAAAAATAAAATAAAATAAAAATAAATCCTTAGTGGGCAGCTTCAATTAAATTTCCTTTCACAGGCTGTATATTTGCCTTTTACTCCACCACCTTAACCCTGAAAGTGACGCGGCCCAGGAATTTATCCCGCTCGTCGTTGTTGCGCAGGTTGGTGCCCTCTACCCTGCACTCCACGGCCAGCTCCTTGTTGTAGTCCTCCTTGGTGAGCAGCAGCTTCACAGCCACCAGGGGCTGCATGTAGTTCTCCTGCATCAGGACAGAGGCAGTCATCTATCAGTAACATGTCACTTATTGGGCAGGTTAGTGGACGTTGTCAGGCTGTAGTTAAATACTTACATGGGCTTTCTTGCCGTAGTAGGGGAAATACATCTTATCAATGCGGCCCTCACTTGGGAAGTAGTGCATTTGGACCGGGTGGTCTTTCTGCAAGCCAGGACACGTCTCAGAGTAAAGATTTTACACTGAAGGAATTCATTTAATGTCGAATTAATGAGACATTTTCTGAGACCACATGAAACGGGACGTAACAGGACAGAAAAGGGAGGACTCTCTGCTGTTAGCGAGGAGGTTTAAATGAAGTGGAAAACACGATGTGTTCCGCTCAATCCCAAAAAGTGACATTTCTGGCAGAAAACTTACACCGATTAGATTAAAATAGACTTTAGAATGGCACTAAGACTGGTTTAGAGGCACCTGCATAATGGCATGTTACATAATGAAAATGTGTTAACACCCCTACTGGCCTTATCCTGTAAAATTTACATATTAATCTTACCCTAAAGCCATCAGTGACAGCATGCAGGAAGATATCAGACACAACACAAACAAAAAGAAGGAAGAAATGAAAGCGAGATCAATGGAAAGAAAACAGTGAAACTGTTATGTTTTTGTATGAAAGAAATAAAAAAGACAAAAAATACACATACAAGCCAGCAGGACAAGAGTAATGTAGAGAAAATGTTTTACTTTGACCGTGCAGTTGATGTAGGGATCCCCAATTGGCTTCAGGCCAATAATCTACGAAAGGAGAGAAACAGGAAGAGAGGTTAAAACTCTGGACGGCTGCTGCTTGTGTGGGTCCAGAATTAGAAATCACTTATTTTTGGGAACTGTCAGCACAGGGACAAATAAGTGGAGAGTAGAGGCTGTGCGGAAAACAGGAAAAGGCAACGCATTTCTGTGGATCTGTGAGAAATAGCGGGTGTTACCCTGTTCATTTTCAGTAGCACACAGGGCTTTCCTTCTTGATATCCAAAGTCGGCGTCGGAAAGGCCAGAGCACAAACTCAAGGAGGTCCTCCTGAAGGGACAAACTTTCTTTGTCATCTCACCGCCGTCCTGCATGTAATACTCTCCCGGAATGCACTCCTCGTTGTTCTCCTGCATCGAATCGTTGTATCCTGATGCAGAGACAGAGATAGATGGAGGTGCAGCGTATTCAGATATTTGGCAAGAGTCAGTGGAAAAAGATCAGAGAGAGGGAGAGTGGTATTCATTTTATTACAGCTCGCTTTCAATCTGTTTAATTTATCCGTGCATTAGAGCAAAGTGCACTTACTTTGCAGGAAGGATTCCAGATGGTTGACATAGGTTTTGTAGTTTTTTGAGTCAGATTTGTTGAAAATAATGTCCAGTGAATTTGGACGAATCACCAACCCTGTAACGAGACATAAGATAAACGAAGGAAAGAGGTGAACACATAACACACACACACACACACCCTGAATGCGTTTCAGGTAGGTGGTGCTGTGGGGATGGCACTGTGAGTTGGACAGGCCCCCTCAGCACTGGAGGCAAATAAAAAGCCACTTTCAGCTGCTCCCTTATTCACACGGGGTCACCACAGCGGGTAGCTCCGCTTATTTGATTTGGCAGATTTTTTACGCTTGATGCCCTTCCTGACACAACTCCAAAGGGATTTGTGTCCCTCCCGGGATCAAGCTGGGAAGCTTTCACTCATTAGGCGAATGTGTAAACCACTACACTACGGTGGACTGAAGCCAAAACGAGAGCTGTATGAATAATATTTGCTGTAAAAT
This sequence comes from Etia nguti, assembly GCA_015106755.1. Taxonomy (NCBI): domain Eukaryota; kingdom Metazoa; phylum Chordata; class Actinopteri; order Cichliformes; family Cichlidae; genus Etia; species Etia nguti. The sequence goes on along the minus strand of VUQG01010569.1, from coordinate 62,513 downwards.
TAAAATCATTTATGCATGTTTTATAATCTAATACGATTGTGAGCTTTTAAATAAAGAATAATGTTGGTCTCTGAAAGCTCTGTTAACTCCTCCAATCCAAGATGAATCACCAGAATACAATCAATCATCTAATAAAACTTACCGGAAACACAAACCAGACGCACAGCCATCAACTCAAAGGAAGCCAGATTTACACATTAAACATCAACACAAAAATTGAAACTATCAACAGCAATCAGCATCGATTACTGTCAGAGATGACACCAAAAACAACACGGTGCTTGCACCTCGATTTTTATCATTCAAACACTGTTATGTCCTGCCAAAGCCATCGATGATCTCGTAACAAGTATGCCACATTTTATACAACCACACTGTCCAGCAGCAGGTCTGCATCGGCGGTTGTGAAATAACCAAATCTGTCATGATGTTCAGGCAAAGCAAATCATCAGATAACAATGACCCTGTTATTAAGTGTTTATGCTGATGGTATGTTGGCATAAAAAATTGGTTCTGCATACAGCTGAAAGTTTAAAAAGTATGTTTTAAGGATTCACCCTGAAGCCCTTCATCATGCCATTGATATCCAGCTGGTAATAAATGTTAGCCTTCCATTTGTCAGCTAAGGAAAAGCAAGCAGCATAGTTGGGCTGTCACCATGAGTACTGTAGGAGAACCTCGCTGATTCTGATAATCTACTAAAAGGATTCATTTTGAAATCTGAAATTCACTTCTGCACGGCCATCTTCATGCTGCACTCCTGCTTACAGGTGTGGTGACTGCACTGTGGGCAGGGAGATCAACTGAAACCAAGTAACCTTAGGTTGTGTCTGTTTGGGTTGGTATTCAGTGTGGAACCATGGGTTCCTGCCAAGCAGTCCCCCAAAAACCAACAACACCTAGTTCAAAGTAGATGAAGATGCTGACTGGTTGAAAAGTGGGCGGGAACAGGGCAGGGAGTTCACTGGGAGCTTTAAAAGTGGGAAAAACATTGCTACTTTTGGCTATCTTTGATTGTTTGCGGGCTGTAGAACCATTTTCCCCCCTTTATACACTCGGAAAGAAAACACTCAGCCAACAGTATCCACCAGCGATATCACACAGGAAGAGTCTTCAAAACAGATCGATGCAAAAAGCAGCTGTTATGCAGCGCATTATTGTGACAACACCTTATTGGTGCAGGTATTAATAATGAATGCCTGGATGAGTGATGCTGCCAGGAACAGGAAAGGAAAAGTCCAGTTACTCCTGTGTATTTTAATCTGGAGAGATACTAACCTGGCTCTGGGACACGGTCTCTGTACCTTGGCACATAGTCATCCAGAGTGAGCAGCATCACCCACATGGTCAGAGCGAACATGCCAGCCAAGAAGCAGTAGAAGACCAAGTAGAACAAGAGGATGAGTGCTGGAGGATGTTACAGGAGGAAACACATAAGAGAAAGAGAAACATGATGGTGATGAGATAAAGAGGGATTCATTGCGATTAACTGCAAATTTTAGCCACAGCCTTACGCTTGATTTCTTTACACCTCCCCTCGTCTTCAGGTCATTTTAATGCACTGTCCCTTTAGGGGAAACCATTTTGAATATGGGAGGAAATTTTACCGGCTGCTAACAAATGCGAGGCCACATTTAACTTATTTTCAGCCCAAACGTGATTCAAAGATTGCTGCAGGTTCTCGGGGCATCTGCTGTGTCGTTTATATAACTGCAGGGAGAGAAAAAGCTGCGTTTATGGGAACATCTGACTCAAAATGGTTCACCATCATCCAGCCTGCACAGCACGGATGCCCTCTAAGTTGCCAAAAAGGGAGGGGGGGGGGAGATGGACCCCTCAGCTTCCTGCTGTACACCCCCACTCTCCCTCATTCCACTCCAACAGTATCCCACAATGCACCTGCCTGGTGCATAAAAGAGAGAGAAAGAGGAGAGAGGGAATCCCATTTGACCTTGACAGGCATGCTAATGTGGGCGGCCATGCAACTGCAATGGAGCATCCCACTGCACAGCAGCACAGGGGCGCAGGCAGCCTGACAATCTGCGCTAGCCTATAGGAGCCGGCTGCTGGAGGGAGGGTACCCTGTTACTACCTTACTCTGGAAATAACTGTGGGATTATTACATAAAATGTATGGCCTGATCAGATATTGATTGTGCTCAGGAATGCTGTGGCACATTCCTCAGCTATGATGAGCATCTTTCTCAGCTGAGCTCTGCTGTGTCAGTGCAGGTCCCGGATAACTCTGTTAATGCAGATGCTGATCATTCATTTAAAAAAAAAATTATATAAAAAAAACCATTACAAGGCTGCTGTGATTGATCATCGCCTGCTTGGCTGTTTCTCCCTATGCAGCAAAGACAGACTCCTGCAAACCTCTGATAGCATCATTTATCTTGGCGAGCCTCTTGGTACAGGCTTCTCCTTTAACACCTTCACACAGGCCTGTGATGGCTTCTCAGCAATCTATGTGGCACTCATTTAATTCCATCCACACAAAGGAATTTATAGCAGGCTTTATACCGAAGAGACACATGGCTATAAATGCTTTGAAAATGAATATAAGATTAGGCATAAGCTCCGTGAATGTCAAAGCACGGCCACTAATTGACTGCTGTGTAACGGGGATCCTTACCCCAGCTGCTGGCAGTACGACCCAACAGCTCCCCGGTTCTCGGGTTGTAGATGGAGTCCTTCCAGCTGGACACGTTCTCCTTGTTGGCCGCTTTATCCTCGGTGCTCGCCATGGTGATGTGTTTTTTCTTTTTCTTTTTTCTTGGTCCCAAAATGTGCCGTTTCTCCTCCCTAAAAAAATGCAGAAAGCGCAGCGGGCGATGTAATGAGGCAAAAGAAGCCGGCGAGGCGGCAGTGAGTGGTCGGATCAATGATTGGGGAAGGAGTGGGCGGTGTAGAAAGAGAGGGAGAGCAGAAGGAGAGAGAGAGAGAGAGAGAGAGAGATGCTCTGGTGGAACAAGAAAAAAAAGGTGAGGAAAAAGGGAAAAAAATCTGTGACGTCCACACTGGGCCTAACGTGGCAGCTGATGCAGTGCGAGCAGATGGATGCAGATTGGCTAATGACGGGGAGACGCACGGAGACGCAGCGTTACGCGCACTAATTATAAATGGAGCACGCACTATCATGCCTATCTCCAGTTTATATTATACACCTTAATGGCAGTGCCAACTAAGGAAGAGGCTGGGATCTCCATTTATGAAGTGAGAGATCTTTTATTAATATTCTTATTATTACTAGCTAACACGAAAAAAGCGCAAAAATGGCGCACTGAAAGTGCGTCTGTGGAAACGCTGAAGTCACAGACCTGCTAAAAATATCGTGCATCTTTTGCTTTATTGGGAAAGTATTCGGACCTATTATAGATGAACTGAACCGCTCTTCTGCACACAAGTCGTACGCGGTGAGTCACCAAACCAATAACCAATCAGGCTGAGGTGTGTTCAGCAGCACGGGGCGCACTGCTAATCACTCCACAGAAAGCTCTGGACAGTCACGCTCGTTCAAATAAATATGTAGGAGCATGAGAGCGAGTGATCAAAAGATCAGAAGCCTATCGGGATGCGATTTGCGAAATATTCCCACCAACCGATGCTAACCCTTGTTGCTATGGCAAATAGACTGCGTGTATGTGTGAAAAAGCGAGGCAGGAAGACAAGAAGATTCAGAGTGCGTGATTGTAAACAGATGTGCCCTATTTAACACAGACCCGCATTTTTTTCACCGCAGACTGAGGCAAGGATGCCATCCTATCATAGCTTCAACCAGTCTGTGTCATTAAAAAGAAAATTCTCGCGCCCTGTAGGAGTCCGTGCTTTGCTAGAAGATCACTGAAAGGAGGTTGGATGTCTGTGCAGAAGTGGGGCTGAAACAAAAATCCAAAGGCTTAACTTCCAGCCCCCCCCACACACTGCTGAACACTCCCAGTGTGTCACAGGGAGGGAGAAAAAAAAGAGGGAGTTACATAATGACCCTTGATGCAGGGTTCAGCTCACGTGGGGGGAGGGGGACTGGAGTAGTGGTCGCACTGCATACAGTTCCTGCTGTCAGCTTGAATTTGTTACAAGGCAAAGGGTGCACCAGGATTCAGGCACAATATTAACACACACACACACACACTTTACTGATTAGCGTGAGAGCCACCAGCAGCACTGATTCATGGGCTAGTCCCGTCACACACACACACACACACACTCCACTGCAAGCAAAGCACAATGGCAATTAAATTAAAGGAATTGAGTGAGAAAGCTGAGGTCGAGCAGAGGAAGCATTTGTGGTGCTGTGGTGTTATGCAGAACATGGATCCGCATGATGTACACAAAAACTCACGACTGCTCTTCCTCCCGGCAAACACACACACAATCCTCCCATTGTTTAGGAAATCTCCCTTGTGCTCACTCAATTAGCACCCCCTTCGCCATACCAGCAATGAGCACACACACACACACACTCCATTTGTTCTCTCAGTCACTCCATCCCCAAGCTGCCATAGCAACCCTCACAGCGAGGTTGCCCACATCAATGGGACTCAATCCCCAGACTCATCCGGCGGCCTGCATTTCTGATAATACCCCCCCCCCCCATCTTGGGCGTGAGGCAGCAGCATTTCCCCGGAGTCCATGTGGAGGTAAACACTTTCATGCAGCATCTGCTCACTCGCTCACCGTGTGTCACATACACCTGTGCAGCTTGAGTGCACAAGGCACCCAAATCACCACGACCACTACAGCTGATAATTCAGGTTTTTAATAGAGGCCCCTCCCCAGCAATAAAAGTGCTCGACCTTCTCATGCAAATCTTTTTACAATTACACACATTGTATTCTTCTGCTAGGCCCCAGCATGTTGGAATGACACGTGCCATTCAGAAACTGAATGAAGTACAACTGATGTCACACATGTGGCCTGGGGTTAACTTTAGGGTTAGGCACAGTATTACACTTTGCAAGAAAACAGGTCATCACACAGGAAGCAGAACAAGTCCGGAAAGACATTCACAGTTTAGATCTAGTTAGTCATTTGTGCTTCATCATAACGTAATCAGAATTTTTAACAACGTCATCAGAGTTCATCAAGTCGAGATCAAGACTCGAGTCAAAACATTATCATATGACATCCCCATGGTTGTACTCCACACTAACAAAGAATAATCATGAGACATGGACTGTTTCGACCCCCTAATGACCTCACTCACAACAACAAAATAACAGATCAAAGCATCAAACAGTACAAAATTACACTTTTGTGTTTATTACAGTCAAATCTAATACTTTTTCCAGCTCTTGTTGGCAACTGAGAGGTATATAATCGACTAATTGGAAGCATAGAATTAACATTTAAACACTTAACTCCAGTCAAATTCCCATATACAGAAAAACAAACACATACAATTAGTTTTTTGTTCTAGTCATATTTAAATCTCATGTTTAGCCACTGAATATAATTTGATGATCACACAGTGATGAAAAAAAAAAAGGCATCATGTATGACTTTATGAGGTCAACGTTCAAATTTAAAATTGAGAGGCAGCTGCTACATGGAAAAGTGAAACATTAAGCTGCACATGTCTGATCTGGGCTTCCTTTTGTGCAGTCTGAGGTGTCATGAACAGAGGCTCATGTGTGAATCTGGTATGAAGGCTTTTAACTCTGTGGCTGCTGATGAACACTTGGCATGCGGTTGCTATGGCGACCTCTGTAAAAGCTGTAAAAGGTGGTCATCAGCACCCTCATGTGGGAAAATGTAAAAAAATAAAATAAAATACTGACTGAAATATGAAGCAGCACCAGTGATGTCCAGCCTGGAATGAATGAAATGTGCTTGTGAACAGGCTGCTGTGTGCAAGAAGAGGAAATCAAGTCAAGGAACAGCAACTCCTGTTTGTGGACAGCAATTCAAGGCTGTGGCTGGGGAATCCTTTGGCTTGGATCTGACCTGCATTACTGTGTGAATTTAGTACAAGCGTGCCTTCAACTCTAATCAGTGCTGTAGCATCATGTCAGTGCATTTGTCCTTTAGCCTTACATTAGAGGGACACTTGGAGAGTGTATCCTATGACAAGATCAATGCCCTGCTGTGGTCCAGAACGGGTTCTTTCTTTGATCGTGCTACACCTCTTCAACAAGTTTCTAAAAACTAAGCTAGGTAGATTATGTGCAAACTTGCAGACAAACAAGTGGCAGTGAAAACAGATCTTGGGAAATCTGCTGTCATGTCCCTAGGACAACTAAGTAACTGCTGGCAAAGATGTTTTCCTTACGTAAGTGGCCCAGGATTTACTTTTGCCTGTTAAAATTAGAGTCACAGCTAATGGTTGTTATTTTGTAAACAGTAATTTTTCTTTAAAAAAAATAAAAAATAAATCATTGGTACTTTCAAATGTCGTCAGATCTGACATCTCCGTCCTCCATGGTCACTCAACGGACTCTCTGTGTGCTTCCAGTGTCAAGGCTTGTTGTACCAATTCATGGAGCGCCGCAGAGCCCTCTCCCAGCTCTGGAGGATGGGGACGTACTGCCCGTTCGGGCTGCCGGTGCACTCCTTGTCTGCACACTGGGGCAAAAACTCATCGTCGGCACTCTGCAGCTTTTTCAGCTCCTCGCGCGTCCTCCAGAAACCTGCGTACAACACCGACAGGACTATAAATGCAGAATTTAGCACTGCACGAGGTACGCTGCTGCAAAAAGAGCAATAAGTGCTGGACAAATGATCTAATTATCTTCACCACTGTGGACTGATCCACTTAAAACCCATGTTCCTCATGATTCATTTTATTTTTCAGTCGTCAGCACCACCTGCTTCTGGCCTGTTATGAAACAGCCACAACAAATCAACCATCTTTTCTGGTTGATTTGATTAAATACTGACTAATATATAACAATCTAATTACATAATGTGAATAATTAAATGGAAAACAGGTTATGTAACCAACAGAAAGGCTTCATTTTGCCTCTCCTGCCAGAGTCAGCAGGAATAAAAATAGGACTTTTGATCAAAACTTTTCAAATGGGCCTGTCAGGAGCTGTAATATTTTTAGAGAAAAACCACAGTGAAAGTAAGCCCGGAGTGTCGGAGCATGAGAGATTACTCCATTTGTGCTGAACGGCATTTCTAAGACATCTTATCTTCACACGGCCGCGAATCAAATGCTCCTTCAAAACATTTGACTACAGTGCAAATATTTGTTCTGTTTAAATATTTATTTCCATACCAACTTCAAGTCCAGCGACAAAAGCAGCCCCCAGACATGACATCTCATGGTGCTGGGGTCTGGCTATCTTTTTACCAAACAAGTCTGAGGTCAGCTGCATGACGAAGTCATTGGAGGAAACACCACCGTCCACCCTGAGAGAGAAAGGAGCCGAACACTCAATTAGATTTTCCTTCACTTTAGTGTAACAGTATCAGGGAAACATAAAGCCATAATGCAAAGTCAATAAAGAAATGAACTGCGTGAGTGGAGGCAGAGAACACAAGAGTCTATTCTGTTACACCCAGTTTGTTGGCTAAAAGACAAACACTAAAATAAAACATCAAACTGGCGTCTGGTCTCTGTATGAGTTAAATGCCAATACGTAGAGTTTTTATTGCATGTTTAGTTACTACCTTCAGACTGACAAGTTAAAAGAAGTACTGTACCTTATCTTTGTGATGGGAATACGGGTTTCTCTTAACATTGTCTCATACAGCTGCTTATTTCTGGAACAGAATGTAAATGAGCATTAATGAGAATGAACAGTAAAGCAATAAGGAAAGTAAAGTGCTGTGCATAGTCTTGAGCCACCCTCATTTCACTATATTTGGCTCGAAACTAGGAAATTCAATATTTGGTCTGACCACCTTTACTCTTCAACACACTTTTTTATTTCTTTAAACAGTCTTCAGGAACAGTTCTCCAGAACTGTTAAGGATCATTGTCCGGCTGAAAAATGAAGCCACTGTTAATCAGACGCTTTCCAGATGGTCAAAATCTGTCAACGTTTTTCTCTTATCATAATTCCATCAGTGGTTTAAAGATCCACGGTCTGAAATTCAGCCCCAAACCATTACACAGTCTCTCCTGTGTTTTACAGATGGCTGTGGACACTCACTGTTGTACATCTGTCCTGAACTCCTTCATACACTTGGAACCAAAAATGCCAAATTTGAATTCATCACTCCATCGGACCTGTTGTGGCCGATTTTCACTCCAGTACTTGTGTAATTTGGCATACCTCAGCCTTTTTTCTCCTATTTTGAAAGTACACATTTTTTTTCTTAGTTCCTCAGGACATGAATTTCAGATACAGTTTATCTGCTAGATAGTTGTTAGGTCAAACACTTCTTATCCTGTCCTCCACTTATCCAGTTTCCTCAAAATTTCTATGGATATACTTGCACACTATGCCAAAATATGCCAAGGTTTCAGCTAATAGCTCTTTGGGAGTTATTGTGTGGTGCAAAAATATTTGATGCCAATATAAGAAGTGTGTTATATTTAACATTTTCATAGATTAATCTAAAGAAATTGGAACAGATTATGTGTTTTTGTGACCAGCTGCTAGTAACAGAGAGCCTAAGGATACATTTAAAATGGTTTCCTTGCTAAGTTGTCTGTTATGTGTAGACACAACACTGGTTCATCTCTTGAGTTAGGTGCCTTTTGAATGATTTATTACCAAAAATTCCAAACACTGCTGAAAATGGTCGGGTACAAGGACTGGACTAAAAAGGAGTTAAAAAACAAAGTTTTTCAAAAAAAAACAAACTTTGAAAGACCTTCAGAAAGCCTGGAGAACTACTGCTCAAGAGCACTTTACTGGAGTTACTGGAAAGTCTGGCTCTTGGAAGCAAAAATATTTACAAAATGAGTGATAGCTCAAGACTTGCACAGTATTTAATGTTTTGAAAACGCCTCACCTGAATGCGACAGACTCCAGAATAGCCCGGACCAGGTGGCTTTTAGTAGTAGATGGTTTTAGGCCCATGAGGGAAGCGCATGCTTTTGGATCATTCAGAGGAGCCTTTAATAAAACATTTACACAAACAATTATTAAACTGGAGTCATTAAAGAAAGGATGAAAGGTCTCTAAACGGTCTTTGTGTCTTTTGTGATAAAGTAAAGCTCAATAAAGGGTGGTCAGCAGACGTGCTGTTATGCAGCTCTGCAGGGTTACTGTAGAAAAGTAGCTTTTGCATCTCTAACTATAAGCTTTAAGCATCCAACATAAACACTTACAAGGGCCAGTTCACAATGGAGGGCAGCAAAAAAAAAAAGAGACACCATGTTACAGAGAGATAAAATAAAGAAATGAATGAGTGTGCTGGTTAAAAGAAACTAGACGTAATAAGAAATGCACGTTTACTGCAGAAAAACAAATAGCGTACAGACCTGAAGGCCACTGAAGGAAGGAACAAAACACACTCCATCTGAATCACTGACACTGTAAGCCATGGCGCTGGTCTCTTGGACATCAGAGAAGAGCTCTGAAACAGCACACACACACACACACAGGTGTCACACACAACCCCCGGATCTGTCCGTCACTGCCACGCTCAGTATTCAGTGTGGAAAAATAAAAACGACTTTGATTTAAAGATGGAGAAATTAGTCCTGCATGTTGTTTTCACACTAAACGCCTCACTGCTCACCCAGCTTCTGTGCCCATTTGATGGCGGTGCCTGTGTCGGCTGCATTTCCCTCGGCCAGGTACACCACCTCTGAGCCGATCTTCCACCCCACAAGAGGATACAGACCTGTAAAGAGAGGTCAGAGGTTATGATTAGCCAGAATGGGTGAATGTGAATGTATTCCTAATGTATGTGCGGACCGTTTTACCTGCTACAGATGTATGTGGTTTGCTCCCAGTGTTTATGTCCATGAAGGTGCCTGTTCCCATGGTGATCTTTACATCACCAACATCAAAGCAGCACTCTCCAAACATGGCTGCCTGTTGGTCTGCCATCTAAGGCACATGGACAGAGGAGATCATTGAAAGTTTTGATGACAATGAATGTTTAATTCATTCTTGGGTCTCCTTGGAGGTTTTTTATAGAGTCAGGGTGTGTCCTGTTATAGCTGAATGACACAGCTGCTGATTAGCTAACTTTGCAAGACATCTTTGTTACAACATAATGGTTGCGAAATGTCAGGTTTAAGCAGTCAGAGGTTTTTAATGCATGCAAATGATTGTATGATGGACAGATGTTGACTCACCACTGACATGATAGGAATGGACACGCCAAAGATGGACGGGTCTGTGGAACCAAAGTCATGGCTGTGGTGTCAAGACAAGAAACCCGAGAAATCAGACACAATGCATCACAATGCTTCCTCCCCTCACCCCAACCGGTCGCGGCTGGGGCCGCCCCTCCCTGAGCCTGATTCTGCTGGAGGTTTCTTCTCGTTAGAAGGGAGTTTCTCCTTCCCACTGTCGCCAAAGTGCTTGCTCATAGGGGCTCATATGATTGCTGGGGTTTTCTCTGTATGTATTATTGTAGGGTCTACCTTACAATATAAATTGCCTTGAGGCAACTGTTGTTGTTTTTGGTGCTGTATAAATCAAACTGAATTGAATTGAATCATCTCACAGTCTCCTTCAGAGCCTTACTCTAAAGGCAAACTCTGGGCAAAGGACACAGTATCCGTGGCAAGATGCTCCGCTTTATGCTTACTGTATAATGCAATGGTTGAGTTTAATTGAATCTTTAATTATAACTCTCTAACTAACATATTGAAGTGACTGTTGACAGTGTACATTTTCAGTCAGTGCATTTGAACTTTAATGTATTAATTTTTCTTATGCACACAGGTGTTTGCTTTCACCAGCTGCGAGAAAGCAAACATGTGAGTCACATTAAATGTGATTATGTCGAAAGGGAATGTGGCACACATTCAGTGTTTCTCAAGAAAAATCTTTTAGAGAAAAAACAGAAAAAAAAAATTAACACAATCTCTTTTCCCCCACCTCCTGGCATATTATAATACTGTGCATGGATAAGAGTTGGGACCCATTGATCTATATATAAATAGGTATAAAAAGAAGGGCTCTTGGATTCTCTGCCAAAGACAGCGTCTCATATGGAACCGCATTAAAGATTAATGGGTTCTTCCTTTATTGATACTCACTGTCTCCACAAAGTTTCATTAAATTTAGACAGACAGACTCTGAATCAAACAAAAAGACAAACAATAACAAAAACAAACATGTCTCTGACGCAGCAGGGGAATAAAAAAAACATAGAATACAAAGACAAATGTGATCATGTTTATTAATATGAACGACTTTTGCTAAAATATGAACAAAGTGTCAGATGTAACTGGAAGTGAATGGTCCACTCACCCTGTATTTTCTACTTTGGGGAAAATAGAGAGAGGCAGGGACACAAGAGAGGAGAGAAACCCACTCCAGCACATCTGTGAAGCAAGTCACATTACAGGATGTAAAAAAAACTCACACAGACAAACTCAAACCAACCACAGAATAAACAGTAAATAATTATGACTGACACCAGACCTGATAGGAGTCGAAAATCCCTGTTGAACTGGCATTAGAGTAATCGGTGGCATGCAGGTGTCCTGAAACAGATTAGGAGATGCATATAATCAGTCTCTAAAAGAAAGGTTAATTAACAAAAAACTCGAGCTGCTTGTCACTTTTCCAAATCTCCTTCCCAGGAGTGAGCCGAAACATTCCTGAGGAATTTCAGCCAATCAGTGACTCAGTAGGATTGATAAGACAAAGGACATTCTGTCTGGGGATTATTATCCTGTTAGGAACTGTACAAAATCACAATTCACTGCACAAATCTTATATTACTGAACTCGTTTCAGATGTCACTGAGTTCGAGAGGCTAAACGTGAAGAGCTAGAAAAAACACTCTCCCGTGAAAGGAAAAAAAAAAGAAGTGTTTTTAGTCTAGGCTTACTCAATGTCTGGGAAACCAAGCTAAACAATGCAAACCCACCTTTTGTGAGTTTAAACAGGAGCCAGCTGTCTATTGTCCCAAAGCAGCAGTTACCTTCATCTATTGCTTCACAAACCTGAAAGAAGAAAGAAACATGACGAGGCTGAAAACAGAAGAATGCTGTGGACCATCCAATACTGAGGCCTCTACATCCTTCTCTTTTCCTTTTGAATTAATCAACTCTTTGCTTCATAAGGGCATCAACACAAGTTTATTTTTACATAAATAAAAACCTCTCTCTCACTCCTCCTGGGGCGTACCATGTTTGTGTTTCTTAAGAGGGGAAAGCTGGGAGTGAGGGTTCTGCGCAGCATCTCAAGCGTAATTTATGTTCCTGTAAATGTGTCCATCTGCGTACACGTTCCTGTTCGGACAGCGAGAGCTGAGGGCTTTTCTCCCATCACAGTCGTGCTCCCATGCAGTCCTCCAAAATCCTAACTGCATGTTGCTGGATGCTGCTGAATGCTGATTGGTTGATAAGTGGGCCAGAACAGGGAATCAGAGTTCACCGGGAATGGGAGAAGCGTAAAAAAACCCAACCAAACAAACAAACAAAAACTTCAAAGGAAAAAAAAAATACAGCATCACAAGCTCTGAGAGTGGCTGCAATGGACTCTATGTTTGACTTCAGTGCTTTGTATGTTTGAACCTTGCTCTTCCCTGCAGGTGGCTGACGGATCACAAACACCACACAGCAATCAGCCCACAAACCAGTTATACTACATACAGAGTACTCTGTCTCTGTTAACAACACAGCTCTCTGTAGGTAGACGGGCCATCCCCTGACTGGCGGTGAACTGTGAACATGCTAAAGCATAAATTCCGCTTTAGCTGAGCTGTCCGCGGCCTTTACTCTTCTGGACAGAAATGTCTGATCTGTCCTCAATCTGCTGGAGCCACTCATCCAGTTTTAGGGTTACAGCTCCTGATGCCGGTGTTTTCACTGGCACCATTTTGAACTTTATCTTCCACATCTGCTCCAGTTGCTCCTTCAGCCACTGGTACTTCTCTGTTTTTCTTGGGACCTTAGCCCTAGTGTTCTCAACCATCTTCAGAGGTGTCTCCCATCAGTACTTTGGGACTTTTAGTCCACATGTGTTAGACTCTTGACTCTAAGGATCTGGTGTTTAGGGGTTGCTCTTCTGCCACCATTATCAGAGCTTCTGTGCTGTCTTTAAAGCCAGCCTTTTTCTAGCCCCTGGTGGGATTTCTTGATGTCAGCCACTTCCTCTACCTGTCGATGGTACATCCCAATGCAGGCTCTTGGTCTTTTACTATACATCCTGCTCCTTTCCCTCACCACCACCTGTCTTTAACTGCCTGAAGCATTCTTCATCTCAAGAGGAACCATCTTCCTAATGTATACTCCGTCACTGTCTAATCCTTGCCTCGACCTCTTTCCGCTACTTGTATAGCCTCAGGGTGTCGGATTTTGGGCATTGTGAACAGTTTTTTGTGTCTTGACATATCAGTGGCATCCATCTCCTTCTGTTTAATATTACAGTTGAGTATTAAATGACTTGTCTTATCTTCTGAAGGTACATGACTATGACTTTCTTAGATCTTCATTGTGGAACCCAAAGGACTGTGGGTACTTGTAGCTGTTCTGTGCCTGTCATCCTGCCTTCTCGAAACCCTTTCAGTGTGGATCACCTTCCCACACTCTGACACCACTGAGTCACACTTATTCAAGCTGAGGATCAATGAGTCAATGTCTCCCTCATGCCAGTTGTACAGCTTGATGTTATCCATCACAGGAGATGGCCAATGATTACTCAATAAATCTACTTTGAATATGTATCAAAAATACATACAGACTAGTGGTTGGAAAAGCCTTTACAAATGGTAAATAGTTAATTATTCTCTTACATTGATGGTTAACAATTGTAAGAGTCCAACCCTAACCTTTAATAGAAATGATTTGTTGATATTCCATAAAGTATGAGGGAACTTTACTTGTGGTTTAACTTTTCAGTGCACTCACTGCTCCTGAATTCATCCTTTAGTTGTGCTTTTTCACACATAAATGAACTGTTTGAATGCAATTAAACACTGGCCCACATTGTTCCCAGTTGTTATGCATGCAAATGTGTGCGAATGTGTTACTCTAATTTTGGGTACAAGCCAGTTAGTTAACCCATCCACGCACCTGTTTGTAATGTGTCAAGACCCAGACGAGGCGAAACGTGACATGCTGCGTGGAGAAGACAACGAGACTCGCTGCAAGCAACCGTTTCTGCCTGGTAACAAAGTAGAGGACCTTCATTGCGCCATGGATTGCCTGAGATTGTTGTAAAAAAATAATAATAAAAAAAAAATAGTTGGATAAACAAAAAGCACATCCAGCACTGGTTCAAAGAATTTTGCGTTTACAAGGAAACATTATATTAATTTGAAAGCTTCTCCTGCCTTGCCTTTTAACGTCCAAATCTATTTATTAAAGATCATGAAAGGTAGAAATGGGGAGCAGCCTCACTTTCATGGTGCAGGATCTGTTCCAGGACTTCACCAGGTCTGCAGCTCTCTGATCCTGCCAGCTGATGAAGTTGTGGAAAGGAACTCCAGTTCTCCTGTCAAAGCGGAGGAGGAGATGAGAAATAAATTAGAGGAGAAGCCAGGATAGGGCATGAATTATTCAAAGATGTGCTAAAGTAGGTATGTGAGCAAAGCTATTCACCTGTCCCATGTTGTGAAGGTACCGCGCTGAGTGGAGATCCCAAGGGCCTCTACCTGGTGCATTTGTATTCCTGCATCTATATGATCAACACAGCAACACGAGCACAAAGCGGTTAAGCAGAGAAAAATAAGGAAAAGGATCTTTTCTTTTTTTTTCTTTTTTAAAAATTCCAACATTGGACATTCTTACTCAGTTGTATATAGTATTTGTATTCTATTTTCTTCTATTGTATATAGTATTTTATGTTATTTTTTATTTTATTTATTTTATTTTATTCTATTCTATTGTGTACAGTTGTGTACAGTATCTTATTCTTATCCTATTCCAGTGTTTTTTCTAATTTTTGCTATGTAACTTTGCACTGTCCACTTTCTGCTGTAACAAAACAAATTTCCCACGTGTGGGACTAATAAAAGTTATCTTATCTTATCTTATTCACATTTCAGTAAATGATAAACAAACAGAACAAATAAAAAAAAAATCTAAAAGCCAAGTGTGCTTAACTGGAATATCAGTATGTGATCTTTCGAATGCCATAGTTTTTTCTTTGATAACTATTATCGATATCTATTATGCTTGTATTACGACATGCATGTATGCCAATTGTTTTTATATAGCACAGTTAGTGCATAGTAAAAATGAATAATAACCACATTTCTTGGAAATCTTAGTTCAGTTTTTATTAACCACACCCAGTCCTGTTACTCCCAGACCTGTTTAATCAAGATATTACTTAAATAGAATCTGTCTGACAAAGTGAAGCAGGATAAAAGATCTGAAAAAGCAACCCATCATGCCACGATTTAAAGAAAGAGCTGAGAAACAAAGTCATATCTATCGGTCACATCTATCCGTTAGAAATGGTTACAAAGCCATTTCTAAGGCTTTGGGACTCACTGAACCACAGTGAGAGCCATTATCCACAAGATAATGTATATATATGTAAGGCACTGTATAAACTACGGATTGACATAAAAGTAGGAATTGGGGCAGATGTACCTTGCACGGCTCCTTTAACCACAGAGATAAACCCTTTCCACAGGTCATCTGGGTCCATCTCCACATGTCCTACCTCTGGATAGAGGAGAACAACCTGTGGAAAGATCAAGTATGTGTGGATGCTGCATTTAATTTATTTAACAAGTGGGTGGTTTATGCGAGAAATTAAAAAGGCAGAACATATGAATACCTTTGTAGAGCATGATCCTCGGATCTTTGCCTCCTTGTCATAGACGTGACATCTGATTGACGTTGTGCCCACATCCACCGACAAAATGAAGCTTTCCTTCTTGAAACCGTTCCTGTGGCTCCCCATTGTAGGAAAGTGTGTCCTATTTTTTCTCAGTACCGTTCCACGCCATTCGTGGTCAACTCATTGTGGTCTTGTGTACAACCTGAATGGCTCGTGTGATCCGATAAAAGCTTATCTGCACCGGGTTTCGTGTTGGTAACTCCACCTTTGGACTCTGGTTCCCGTTCAACCTGTTTGAGTCAACAGATTACTATAGCCTGATTCTCCAGCGGAGCAAACATTCACATCACAAATTTCAGTAGCTAAAAGTGAAAATGAGTCCAAAGTTTGGCTGGAACCGAAATACTTTTCACAAGTTCACCAAACTCCAAAGTTAAGCTAGGGCTAACTGGCTAGGTGACATTTAAATAGTAATTAGCTTCCAAAAGCATCCCCAAATCTGTCCAACCGCTTTCGTCGAACCTTCTCTGTTCCCGGGATCCGCTCACTGTGGGGTAGCGCACACGGCAGTCTAATTATCAGCAAGGGATAACGAAAGTAATAGTCGTAAAACCGCGTAAACTTACCCGAAAGTGTGTTTCTGTGCGGGCACCCGTAGAGTACATCGTACGCATGCGCAGTGCTTACCGGTAGTCCGGTAGCATGTGGATGTTTTCATCCGAGCACGCGTGTATGGTTTCTGACTGGCGCCTACTATTGTTTCAGCCTGTTATTTTGTGCTACTTAAACGTTTAATATGGCAAAAACAGACGTAAGAATTATACTGCATTTATACAACTTACACAAACAGGCTTTAATGTGATATAAATCATTGTTTTAAGCGTTTATATCACGTTGTTTGTTGGGGTCGGTGCGAACTCACGAGCTAGCAGTTAGTTAACTTGTGAATTATCATAATTAAAATTGTACAAAACATGAGTCAGATTATAGTCGGGTACTTGGATATAATACCGTTATTACATTAGAAAGGACAGCTATTTCTGGAAGAGTTGACTTTTCTGTCTTTAGTGCTAAAAATCCTAACTGCCATTAGGACTGTTTTGTCAGACAACGCAAAGGAATTTACAGACTTCAAGTTGGGGTTTTTTGGTAAATGTAAATGGTAAATTGTTCACTGAGAGCTGTTGTGTGGTGTTTTTTTCAGGGTACGAGACGGAGAAAAAAACAGAGCAAAGTTGTACAAGAGAACACAGCTGACACTGGCAAGTAAATCCTTATTAATATGTAGAAATTCACAGTAAAGATTACTGTTTGAGCTGAGTAATGTTAGTAACTATAAATCCTTCAATCTATATGAACTTAAAGGACACTTTTTAAGGTACAACTGGCGTATAACTAGGTAAGACTCAATTTTGCCTGCAGAACTAACTTACTGCTATCCCCAACAACATTACAGCACCATCCGCAGCCTGAAATTGTTGATACAAGAGAGGATGGATCCATGCTTTCAAGTTGTTTATGCCAAACTCTGACCTTTCCATCTGACTGATGCAGCAGAAATAGAGACTGCTGCTCACAGATATTTTCCCTTTTTTAGACCATTTTCTGGAAATCATAGGGATGATTATGTGGGAAATTCCTAATAAATCAGCAGTTTCCACTCAGACCCACCCATCTGGCATGAGCAATCATGCTACATTCAAAGTCAGTTAAACTTCAAGTTAAGATGACTTTAAGTTTCCCCATTCTGGTGCTCGGTTTGAATTTCAGCAGGTCATCTGGATCATGTCTACCTGCCTAAATACACAGAGGTGCTGCCATGTAATATTTGATTAGATATTTAGTGGCCAGTTGAACTGGTGTACCTACTGAAGTGGCCGGTGAGTTAACATCACACAGGAGCTGTGTGAGTAATTAAAATATCTTTTCAGATCCTCAGACGAATACTGTGATAAAAGTTAAAGGAAACACCCCCACAGTAACTGTATCCTGGAAGAAGAAGAATGAGGAAGGAGAGGATGATGACACACAAACGACACTTGATGCAAGTGATCAGATGACTGCCAAAAAGATGACGGGTTGTGGTAAGGATGTTCAGTGGATGTTACTGCTGCATGACCAAAATTTTTCAATATCCTTTCTCCTCTGAAGTGTGCATATGTAATAATATCAAATAATAAAGTAATAAGGTCTCTCAGTTGCATTTCATACACAATTGTTAGAGTGGTGATTCTGATATGAAACATGCATCCTTTTGACTGATGCCACAGAAGATCTAGTTTGTTCTCTCAGAACAAACAGTCACAGCAGTTAATTTACAGCATCTTTAAAGAAGTAGTGGTGTTTTATTGGTTGTGGCTCAGGAGCTAATCATAAAGTCGGTGGTTCACTCTCCGGCTCCTCCAGTTTTCATGTCGGAAGTGTCCTTGGTTTGGATACTGAACCCCAAGTTGCCCACACTGCATCCATTCACCCAGTAACATTGTGGGTGTTATTGGGTGAACGAGGCGTCTGCTAAAAAAAGTGCAGTTAAAGCAGAAAAGTGCTGCATAAGTACCCGTCCATTTACCATCTGTAATACTTTCTGTCCTCTGCAGTAAATGGGAAACAAAAAGCAGTTAAGAATTGCCAATCCAAGAAATCTAAGGTCAACAACGATGGTGAGAACTCATTTTTTTCTTGTACATTGCCTCATATTCCTGGAGAGGCTTTACCTTCACATATTTCGTTCCTTTAATCTTCTTTAGGATTTCGTGTTTGCGTTGGCAACCTGAACAGAACTAAAACATATCAAGAAGTCAACGAGTCACTAGAAAAATACTTCACGTCACAAAGCCTTCTGTTTCAAGACATCCAATTAGACCAGTCCAGGTGAGTATGTCTGTTTGTTTTTTGTTTGTTTGTTTATTTGATTTGTTTTTTCATGTTAAAGGTATGAAGATGTTGGAGAGAAGGCAGTGGACTTCTATTGTTTATATTGCTTAACACAATTATGGAGAGTGAGAGGATGCCTGAGGAATGGAGAAGAAGTGCACTGATACAGATTTTCAAGAACAGGGTTGATGTTGCCACCTGTAGTAACTACAGAGGAAGAAAGCTGACCAGCTGTACCATGAAGATATGAGAAAGAGTTGTTGAAGCTGTGTTAAGGAGAGAGGTGATGATCAGTGAGCAGCAACATGGCTTCATGCTGAGAAAGAGAACTACAGATGTGGTGTTTGCTTTGAGAGTGTTGATGGAGGAGTTTAGAGAAGGTCAGAAGGCGCTTCACCGTGTCTTTGTGCATCTAGATGAGTGGTAAAGAAGTATTTCATGGTGGTGCAGGGCATTTAGGAGGACACTGAGACAGTTGGAGGGGGGGTGAGAATACGTCAGGAATGAGCTGACCCCTTCTTGTTTGCGGTGGTGATGGACAGGCTGACAGCTGAGGTCAGAGTGCATTATAATCAGTTATTACTTGTCAAGTTAACAAGTTGCAGATTTAACACTTCATAAAAACCCCAAAAATTAGCAATGTGGCAAATGGAGGTGTGCACATGGAAAACTTCTTAGAGTTGAAAAACTTTTTCTTTATACCTCTTAAAGTATATTCCTTGTTTTGTAAATTTTGCTGCTAGATAAAATAACTGATATGAATTTGTGCTGTTGTAGGAAACATGCTTTTGTAGATTTGGCCACAGAGATGGACTTGACAAAAGCTTTGGCGTTAAATGGAGAGATCCTTCTCGATAAGCCAATGAAAATCACCACAGTTAAGATCACAAGTGAGGACAAGGCGAAGGTGAAAGCACGCTCACTGGACAAAAAAGGTAAAATAGTATTTTTAACTGATATCAGGCATGAAGTGATTCAGCAACGCTGTTAAAATGTTATTGCTTAGTCTTAACAGGTGTATAAGATTAAAAATGCTGCAGGGAGAACGTAAAAACCTGTCATAGGTGACAGGTCATCATATTGGGTTTTGACCCAGAGTTTTTCAGGGTTGTTTATTCTTAAATAATCTCCATTTGGTTCTTATTTAGTCTGTTGTTTACTTTTTCTTGTAATATTTCCTTAGTCGTTAGTTTAATTTGCTGTTGGTATTAAGAGTTCATTAGTTTCTTTCATATTTTCCTCTTTGCCTGACTTCTGTCTTTCCTCTATGTGAAGTTTACTGTTGTCTTTGTTTTGCTGTTTAGTTACAGTTCTCACTTCCTATTTCTTTTTGATAGTCACTTCTTTTGTTTAGCATTTACTTGCTTTGAAAAAAAAAATTCTGATCATTTGCAACTGTGTTTAGTTGCCTTCCTGTTCCCAGTTCCCTCATTACTGTCTGTGTTTTTATAGTTTCTCTCTCTCCCCTTGGTTGCTTGTTGTCTCATTCTGCCATATAGCGTTTAATGAGAGGACTCAAATACACCCTCTGCAGACAGACTTAGTAAACAGAAAGCACAGCTGTGTTGGTGAGGTGGGTTGTCCAAAGAAAATGTCAACGTCCCAACAAATTCCATCAAAGAAAAAAGTAAACTTAATACAAAAATCAGGACTCAAATTACTAAAGGAATAGAAGATGAAAAATAAAAAAATGAATAAACAAACAAGAATTCAAAGTCCATAAGCTGAAAAACCTTGGCCAAAACTCAGGACGATGGCAGTTACCACATTTTCTATCTCCTGCAGTAAATGGTAAAAGGAAGGCAGACTCCGTCATTGAGGATTCCCCATCAAAGAAAGCAAAGCTCATCAATGAAGGTATGAACTCATTACTGCTCATCTTGTAAGATATCCAGTGATCCTGAAGACGCCTTAACACATGTCGCTGCTTTATTCCTCTTTAGGATTTTGTCTTTTCGTTGGTAACCTCAACAGCTCTAAAAAATCTGAAGAAGTGAAAGAGTCACTAGAAAAATATCTCATGTCACAAAGTTTTCTGTTCCAAGACATCAGATTGGACCGATCCCGGTGAGTATGTTTTGTTTATTCATGCGCCGTCTCTTTGTAAGTGAGATAATTTGATTTTTTTTGCTGCTACATAAAATACATAAAGTGATTTTCTGCTGTTACAGGAAACATGCATTTGTAGATTTGCTCTCAGAAATGGACCTGACTAAAGCCTTGACATTAAATGGGGAGGTGCTGCTCGATAAACCAATGAAGATCGCCAAAGCAAAGATCAAAAGAAAAGAAAAAGTGAAAGTGAAATCTCCTGAACTAAAAAAGCAAGGTAAAATGACCAAATAGATTTGTTTAATCTGTGTTGATTAAATTCAAGAACTCATTATCGAGCTTTAAGAACTAACGTGCACCACATTTGTCACATAGTATAAGAGATGGACCTGGCTTCTGGTAGTGAAAAAGCCAGTGTGGAAGTTCCTAAAGCCTTCCAGTCCTATAGGCGTCTGTGGGACAATGGCCATTGGCAGGAACCTCTGTAGACACTCTCTTAGTGAGTTTAAATTCTCAGTCACTTGTTTTGGGTCACATTGAATAAAATGTTAAGTGTTGTAAATTTTGGACATTCTAAATGTCAGAAAGGAGGATTATCCAGGATATGCTCATTGGCTATCCTGGTTGGCGGCAAACCAATCACAAACCAGTGGGTCCATCTCATGTTGCTACGTCCATCTTTTATATGTAATGATCAACTTAATGCTGTAACTGTCACATTTATGATGTGATGATCCTGAAATATAAAACATTGTGAGGATCAAAAAAGTAATATAAGCTTGATATATAAAAAAAAGTGGAACTTGAGGACTTTGCTGTATTTTTGCAGCCAGAGATGCCAGATGTTTGTTTGTAAAGAACTTGCCTTACAACGCAACGAAGGAAGACATTCTGAAGATCTTCCACAAAGCCATCGCCATCCGGTTTCCTGGTGGAACTGAAGGCCCAACCCAAGGGTGAGAGTTTTGAACAGGACGTTAACTTCTCAGATGAGGAAGTCATTCATTACCTGTTTATGCTTTGAAAGGGGGACCTATTATGCTTTTCATATTAGAATGGTGGAAGTTATATTAAACCTGAGTTTCTAATGATGAGGTCATTGTGTGTACAAGTAATCCCTTTGAGGTTGAAGCTTGAATCTGCTCTAAACTCTTAGTATGATGATGCCACCGAGAGGGGATATCCTTATGTGGTCCTCTTGCAATGGCAAAAGCCCCACCCACCTGCTGTTTTATCCTTTTGTTTATGACAAGGAGCCGATCAGAAACAGGTTAGGAAAAAGGCTGTTAGTGAATCCACTAAGGCTTAGTATAAGATAATTAAGGGTATTTTAAAAAAGGGAATCAGGCAAAGCTATTCTAGGAGAGTCCAAAGAGATAATATTAAAGATATTAAGCTTGAAATTAAAATAATAGGTGCATTTTTTGTAACAAGTTCTGAGTGAAATGTCTTTATTTTTCAACAGAATTGCCTTTTTGGAGTTCAAAAACACAGGCATTGCTAGGAAGGTACAGAAGCAGAAGCAAAAGCAAGGAGTGACGATCCAAAAGAGGGTTTTGATTGTGAACCGTGTAGGAGAAAAAAGTGTGCATAGAGTCACTAAAGCTGATGTGGAAAACAAAAGGAAAAAAGGTAAATGAAATCAGTGAAGCTGTTGGAATATTCTTTATTAGTAAATTTAATGTGGGCTTTGCATTTTACATGTTTTGACCTCCTTACAGATAAAAAGGCCTTGCAGTCATCCCAAAATATTGAGGCAGGCAAAAAAGAAGCCACAGAAGAATCGTGTGAAAAGCCAGAGAAAGCAAAGGGTATCATCTCATTATCTAGATGTTATCAGATTGGCTGCTTGATTACACCAGTGTGGCGTTTGTGATGTCAGTTTGAGTGAAAACAGCTGCGTTTAATTATTAAATGTTTCTTTTCTAGTCCTGACAAAAACACTGATCGTCATGGGCCTCACTGAGAAGACGAGTCCAGAGACGCTCAAAAGTGTCTTTGAAGGAGCCATCAACGCAAGAGTCACTGTAAATAAGAAAGACATTTCAAAGAGGTCGGTAGTGTGAAGCTGTCTCTTTACTGTGTTAACTGCTTAAACTGAGTTCACGATTGTCACTTAAATGCGTTTTACATTTAATTTTCGTCAGGTTCGGCTTTGTGAACTTTGGCAGCGAAGAAAGTTGCAAAGCTGCCAAAGAGGCCATGGAGGACTGTGAGATAGATGGCTGCAAAGTGACTATCGCTTACGCACATCCCAAGAGTAAAAAAAGTCGGCGAGCCTAAGGAGGCTTGGAGGGGGATCCCACTGGAAAGTCTGCAGGTCTGTAAGCTGGCAAAGAAGAAGGAAAGTTGTTAGATGGAAGAGCGAGGACAGGAGGAAAGACTTAACCTACCACTGTAGAAAATGCTCATTATGGAGAGGTCAGCAGAGACTATGGTGTAGACTGTGTGGTCACACACAGAGGGATGAAGTCCCCTTTAGCTTCACTGAAGCGCTTTACTGTCTTTTACTTCGTTGTTTTGGTTTTGTTTTGTTTCTTTGCTCAAACCTTGAATTAAATCACTGTAGTCCACAGAGATTTTCTTCTTGTTTGTTAGTGAGTACAACTTGATGATGCTATTTTCACTTTGGGTTAAACTTCTACACCGGCATGAAAAGTATGTAAAGAATAATGTACCTAATTCAAACCCAGTACCAAAAAAGTTGGGTCACTGTGTAAAATGTAAGCAAAAAAATAAAATGCCATGATTTTCAAATCTTGTAAATCCATATTTTATTCAGAGTACAGTAGAACAATTCAGTTCAGTTTTATTTTTATATATCGCCAAATCACAATTTATCATTTTAAGAAAGAAAAATCATTTTGAGTTTGACGGCAGCAACACCTCTCAGAAAAGTTGGGACATGCTCGTGTTTACCACTGTGTAGCATCCCGTCTTCTTTAAGCAACAGTGCATAAACATCTAGGAACTGAGGAGACCAGCGGCTGAAAGTCTGGGAGAAGAATGTCCTATTGTTGTCTCAGTGATTGTAGCTGCTAAACAGGCCAGATCAGATTGCTACTATGCAGCATGTGCTTTAACATTGTCTTGCTTAAGTATGCAAGACTTTCCCTGAAAAACACGTCTTCTGTATATAGCTCTCAGCATTGATGGTGCCTTTCCTTATGTGCAATCTGGAAGTTCCATAGGCACTAATGCACCCCCACACATTCAGAGATTCAGGTTTTGAACTAAGTCGGATGGTTCCTCTCCACTTTAGATATTTAAAGAACAGAGAATTTCAGAATGGTGAACCTCTGCCCGTCTTTACTTCTGAGAACTTCTGCCTCTCTGAAATACTCTTTTTAAACCCAGTCATGTTACTGACCTGCTGCTGACTAACACAATTCATTTTAAATTGTTCCTCCAGGTGTTTCTTTTTAGTACCGCTTAACCTTTTAGCATCTTGTTGCCCTGTTCCAGCTGTTTTAAAACGTGTTGCTCACATAAAACTCAAAATGACCTCATTTTGCACTTGGTGCTCACTATGGACTGACTTTGTTTCAGACAATCATTCTGTGTGTCCTTCTAATGATCTGATGACTTTTACAGGCTTTAACACAGGACATGGCATGCGCTGTGCTCGCTGCTGGGTTCAGCATTCTGAAGGAAGGACAGAGCAAAGCAGGCAGAGCTTTAGTAGATCTGCAGAGCTTTTTGGAGTAACGCTAACACATTTAAGCTGTTTACACACATTGCTGACCTGCAACAAGCTACATGACTGAGCTGTGCCCAGCTTGCACTTTGCTTGGTGCTGGGACAGACCGCTGTGGCACACTGAAAAATGGCATTGCACAACATGTGCCAGACTACAAATGGAAAGATCGCAGTGCTACAGATCTGCAGAATCATATGTAGATATATTCAAGACAACAGACTAAAGCTCTAAAAAGTTATTCAGCTGTTATTAAACTTAAACTAAAACCTGTCCAGATAAGGATTTAATTTGGAGTTTACTTTTTTACCATTGTGTGCTTTGACCTCAAATTCAATTGGCTATTTAGCTTTGATTCAGATCAAATGGAAACTAAGTTTATGTATATGTTTGACTCAGGAAAAGGACGCAGAGGTGGCGCATTGCAGGATGCTGAAGGGAAGCAGAAAAGCTAACTTTGCATATATAACTTCTTTTCTCTTGATGTAATGTGAAGCTTGTGTGTTTCTGTAAAATTGTCAATACTCGTGCATCTGACAGCTTTAAATTCAGTTGGCATATTTTACACTTTAAACCGTTCATCTTCTAAATATATAAAAACTCATGAAAGGAGCCCGCCTTGTTGTCCCTCTGCAATTTCATGTAAAAAAAAGTTCATTACGATTTGATGAGATGATGAAATAGATTTTGAAACCAAACCAAGTTTTTTGTGTGTGTTTTATTTTTAACATCTGTAATAAAGACATTAAAGGTTAACTTGGTGAAACTTCAGCTTCTTCTCGGCGTCTGTCCTGAAACAAACACCACCTTCACAGCTAAACGTGCCCCAATATCAAGCCACGAATAACCAGTCTGAATACTGCACTCTCATGCGAGTCAGTCTTGCACACGATTCGTTGCAACTTGCAGAAATTCGGCCCAAAAGCGGTGTCCTTTAGTGACCTCACATCCTGTTTTCCCCACTTCCTTGTAAATGGACCGGTTTGGGACGGTCCGGGTCGCCTCGCAGCGTGGATCTCCTGCTGTCAGCACTGCGCGTTTCTCCAGACACCCGCTGCATGATCCGTAGTGTCTGCGGGCTGCAGAGGGCATCCAAGCAAACTTTCATGCAGCAGCTCCACCATGCAGGGTCTGAGCTGATCCAGCAGAGAGAGAGGAGGCATCGGTAAGTCAGCAGCTCGTATGAATCCACGCTTGTTTACGCGATGATTTTAACGTTTATGGACGCTTTGAGCAAAAAATGCGTCAAATCTCAATTTAGCGGCAGCTTGCGAAACTTTTTGACGACTTTGATCCATGTTGGTGAAAGTTAATGAGACTGGAAAGTGCTTTGCGTCCACTGATCAGGCTGCTCGATAGGCTGTGATTAAAACCGTGGAAATCTGTGTTTTTTCTGCTCTTACACTCAAACATCAACAGTTGTAATTTTCGCATTTAAAGCAGCGCGTTTATATTGCTTTAGTTTGTTAAATATGGCTCAAGTGGGGCTGACATGTAGTGGAGACACCTTTAGAGCAGTCACACACCTGGGTCTGTGTGGGCTGTGTGTGCAGAAGGGTTTAAGCTGTCATGTTGCACATGTGTGCTTGAACAGCTCGGCTAAATCCCTGCTACACATTCTGGACTGGCTTTGATTTGATTTGGCCACTCCAATATATTCAAGTTAAAGCTGTTGGGAAGCCATTGCTTACATAGTGTCAGATTCTTGCAGCAGTGTTTCAGTTTTATTTATTTCATATCTGCCCCTACAAGTTTTCCTGGCACAGAGAAGCACCGTGTGTTCCCTTTTGGTGAATTTTTAATGGTGATAAAGTGGTTTTATATACAGATAAAGGGAAAGTTAAAGGGAAAGCCACAATAAAGGCTCTTGGTAAGGTTTTTGGACAGAACTGCTTTTATGCACGTCAGTTCTGGTTGTCCACGAACTCTACTGGAGGAATTAACAACTTAATCTAAAAGATATTGTCTCATATCAGATCTGATAACTACGAAGGGTGTAGTTTATGATTTCCATCCTTATCAAACCTGCATTTATGCGCTCAGTACTTGGTTTGGGCTCCTTTACTATGAATTAGTGCATCTGTGAGTTCAGTCTGTGGCACAGCTGAGGTGTTACTGAAGCCCAGGTTGCTTTGATGGTGGCCTCCAGTTTGTCTTGTTTTTGGGTTGGAGGTTGTTTCATCTTCTTCTATAGATTCTCTGTGGTGTTTGAATCAGGTGAGTTGGCTGGCCAATCAAGCTCAGAAATATTTAGTAAACCATATGGTAATATTGGGGACTATGGAGAAGGAAATCTGCTTCTCCATAGAGCTCGTCAACAGATGGAAGCATGAAGTGCTGTAAAATCTAATGGTAGATGGCTGTGTTGACTTTGAATCTGATAAAAATAAAGTGGACCAACCACCACCGACACCAGCAGATCACAGACTGCAGAAAGTTTACACTGGATTACAAACACCTTAAGTTCTTTGCCTCTCCGCTCTTCATCCAGACTCTAGGTACCTTATGTCCAAATGAAATGCAAAATTTACTTCTCTTTTAAAAGAGGACTTTGGACCACTGAGCAGTTCATTTTCACGTTAGCTCAGGTAAGACACTTCAGATGTGCCTGGTTCAGGAGTGGCTTACTATTAGGACTCAGACAGTCATCGTTCCTTTCCTTAGGACCTCTGTACCTGGTGGCTGTAGATGCAGACACCAGTCTCAGTTCACTCCTTTGAAGCTCTCCCAAGTTCTTGAATTAACTTTCCTTCACAGTCCCCTTAAGGCTGAAGGTGCTTGTGCGCCTTTTCCCTTCCAGTCAGCTTTCAGTTGATGTGCTTCTATACCGCACTCTGAGAACAGCCAGCCTTTTCAGCTGTGACCTTCTGTGGTTTACCCTGCTCGTGGAGGATGTCGATGATCATCATCTGGGCAACTGTGAAGTCAGCCGGCTTCCCCATGATTGTGGTTGCGTGTACTGAATTAGACCAAGAGGTACACGATATTTATACTGTTTAAATAATAATTCACTCAAACCCCAAATGAAATCTTTGCAGTTTCTGTATAGTAAGTCTAGAATGTGTAACAATTTCACTTTCTTAAATAACTGATAGAAAACTTTGAATTTTTCCGAAGATATTGGGACTTTTTGAGATGCACCTGATCAGATCAAAGATGTGCATGTTAGTTTGATTTCTGTCATGGTAAAGCTGAGGTCTGTTTGTTTTCCATTTAGCATTCATTTTAAAAGTAACATTTTTCCATGGAATAAAAAAAAATGCATTTTAATGTTAAACTTTTAAATCATAATTTCAAGGAGTGCTAAATGAAAAAGTAAATTTTAAATATTAAGTACTGTATTACAGAGACGGAGCTCTGTACTCCAGCTGTGAGTATTTTTGAACTTAACAATGGTGCAAAGGTTTCTGTGTATATTGCGGCATATCATGCACTGATTGTTGCTTAATACTATTCTTACATTTATTCTAAGTAATTAACAGATGTGTTTGAACTGGGGTCATGCAGAGTGAGTAGGATTATGATGTGCAGATTACACACAAATGTCTGTTTTTAGTACATTCCTGATTGTTGATTTGATAGATGAATAAAGCAAGTGTAAAAAGTGCTTCGAGTCATATTGAGTGCATTAACAATACCGTTCCGGCAAACTTGAAAATCGGCAACATTAAGAATGAACTATCAGAACTTAATGAAGGTAGATGTTTGCAGAAGAGGCTTGGAATATGTTGGTAGGGAGGATTTTTCAGTCCAGGCGGGTTCGATGACAGATCTTTCTTCCACACAGATACCTCATCGGCTATGTCACAGATAAGATTTTTGTCCTTTTCGTCATGTTGTTTGACTTGTGTCTAATTTTTTTTTCATCTCCAATGATGAAACGCCAAATAGAAAAAGAAAAAAAAATTGGCTTACTTCATTCTTAGTTTAGGTTATTATCTCTTGAGAGACTATAAAACTAAGTCATTTTATGCCCTTGACCACGATTGAAGTACCTTTATCGACTACACAGAGTTGAAGAGATCCTTGAGAGCTGAAGAGCTTC
The DNA here is from genome assembly GCA_015106755.1 of Etia nguti. Lineage (NCBI taxonomy): Eukaryota > Metazoa > Chordata > Actinopteri > Cichliformes > Cichlidae > Etia > Etia nguti. The sequence goes on along the minus strand of VUQG01010569.1, from coordinate 34,019 downwards.
CGCAAGTGATGACACACCTGCGGGGTATACGGTGAAAAATTATAATTTTTGCATTTCTTCGTAGTTCCGGCACTTCTGAGAAAATGAAGGTGAACGAGGTGAAAATCATCAGCCCAGGCCTGGAGGATGAGATGGTGAGTATCATTTCAGTTATTTCACTTTTTGTTTTTCCCATATCATCTACTTTTGTGATGAAAATGCACCAGTGTGTTAAGTATTGTGTAAGTTTCAGTCAGATGGGTACAAGTGGGGTTTTCTTTTTTGTTGTTGTTGTTGTTGTTTTTTAAAGGAAACAGGTTGTGTTTACTACAGATGGACATAAGCCAATGGTTTGTGGACTTGGCGTGTTAAAGCCTGAACTGTGTTACTGTTGGCACGTTGGTTTACCAGATCCAGAAGTTACCATATTTAGACATGTGGGTGGAGTGCTAAGTTATCACCTAACACTAGGAAGCCATAAACTACATGGGCAAAACGCATGGACATGGCTAACTGGTAACAGTAACAGACCAATAAATACTTGAATGTCAGTCACCAAAACTGGATCACAAACATCTTGGATGGTCTGAACCACTAAGCAGGCCATATTATTTGTCAGGCCATTGCATTAATCCAATATACTGATAGAGTTGTAACTCGCTACAAAGTAACATGTTTTTTGGTAATGCACTAACGTAATGCCATGTTATTACTGTATTAAAGTTGCAAATATGCCATTACTTACATTACAAAGGCTCTTCAGTTATCTGCACGTTGGGCAGGTAGAAAGAAAAAGACATATTTGGTGTATATTTTTCATTCTGCTGGGCTACAGTCAGCTGATTTCAGTTGTGCAGATGTGTAGGGAGCAGGAAAACTGTGGCGCAGTGTACAACTTTTAAGGAATGGAAATGTGGGCCTTACCTTTTTTTTTTTTTTTTTTTTTTTTTGGGTGAAAAAA
>VUQG01010569.1:12554-33059 GCA_015106755.1 Etia nguti | reverse complement strand
ACATGATGCAGACACAACTGCATTATACTGACATCACAGCATAGCACTACATCACCTCTTTGCAAACATTAGACAGCATGCTAACACAAAGCTAGCTAAGAACCCAGAGTGTTAACGCTGATTGTTTGCCTACACCAAGACCAGCAGCCCTTAGCCTGAACCTCAACAGGTAACAAGAGCAGTGATGAGCAGTCAGGCTATTGAAATATAAATGTAGCATCCATTCCTACCTGTACCTGTTTCTGAGGTAGAATCACCATGGCGATTGCTTTCAGGATTCTTTGGGCTGGTTTACATTTTTGCTTTGTGTTTAAGGATCATTAGAACAGGGATTTGTGTCTGTGTGTGGGACTGGAAACAAAAGCTTATGCTGTTAACTGGTAATTATGTGACAGTGCATTTCAGATCATCTTACAGATTAATGCAAAACGAATGTAGTGATTAGCAGAGGTGGCAAAAGTACAGAGATTTTGTATTTAAGTAGAAGTACAGATACTGTTTAAAAATACTCTAGTAAAAGTTGAAGTACTGATTCAACTTTTTTACTCAAGTGAAAAAATACAGGCTCTGAAATGACTTCAAAGTAAGAAAGTAACTCTTTGAAGAACATTTCTACCAGCTGTTTCATGCAAAGCTTTCAGTTTATTTTTTTTAATTCTAATTGTAGTCAGCCTGAATCTGTTAAATAGAACATGAATTCAACCACAACCACAATGAATTCAAAATACACGACTTAGTTCAACCAGATGCCAGCAGATGTTTCATGAGTTGTCCTTACTGATTTCCATCCTCGATAGAGTACACAGTTTATCCTGTCTTTATATTAGACACTATAAAGTTGGTATGAAGGTGAATTCAGTGAATGGATCTAAGCATCATAATCTCTGCCACCCTTCATGTAAGCTAACTCTGACCATGAAACCTAAGCCACTGTGCACCAGTCACACACTGTTCTTTACTTTAAATCCATCACAGTGCAGCAAACCAACCTGTTTATCCTGCACTAACTTGTATCATTTAAATAACACAGTTAGTCTACCGCAGTTTGTTTTGCAGCAGGTTTCACAATATGAAAAAACCCCCACATGTACAGACCCAATATCTTATTTAAAAACAGGACTTATATATAACCTTTAAATTTCCAGTTTATCAAACACCACTGAGTAGTCCTTACCTTTAAATATAACCTCTCTTCTTCCTCTCCTGTCTTTCTTATCTTTCTCCATCTCTGAGTGAAGTTAGCTCTCTTTCTTTTCTCTCCCTGTGAAACACAGCAGCCGGACCTTTAGCTAGCAGATAAACTGCACACAAACTGTGTGTGTGTTTGCTGATAGAAATGCTGTATTTGAAATGACCAGCCATTTAAAAAACGTTACTGCCTTTATGCTCGCCTGTCTTCCGTGGGGCTAGCTAGATGCTGAAGTACCGCAACTTCTGGACACTTGCAGTTGTCCCGGTGCTGAACCCCCCCCCAAAAAAGGAAAAAAAGAAAACACTTAATCCCTTTAACTTTACCACGCAGTTTTTTTTACATCTTTAATCTCTTTTTATGCCACATCACCTGGTGATTAGTACTGGAAAAGGATTGCCTTTCATGTGTCACTGTTTAAGCTCAAATCATTTTGATGTTTGAAAGCCAGTGACGTGAAATAATAATTCCCCTCAAATGCCTTAAACCTAAGGTAATGAATCTGTTGTGAAAATATAAGGAGTAGAAAGTACAGGCATTTGTTTAAAAACGTAGGGAGTAAAAGTAAAAAGTTGTAACAAAAAAAAAAGTACTCAAGTAAAGTACAGATACCTGAAATTTCTACTTAAGTACACTAAAAAAGTATTTGTACTTCGTTACTTCCCACCTCTGGTGATTAGTGTTAACAATTTCTTTATACAGGGAGCAATTACGAATGCATCCTTCTTATAAAAGGTAGCTAATAATAGGGTGGGGGAATTGATACAGCACAGCTAAAGTTTGTGTTGTGATACTGTATCGATATAGAGACACCAAATATTTATTTATTTTTGTTAAATTAATAAAATAAGATGGAAAAACTACGAACTTGAACTCTGATAATTAAATATGATATGCTGTTAAATATAAATTTCTTGTTATGTAGACAGCAACAGATGGGTGATTATTTTTTCAGTGATTTGTCACAGTTAATTGCTGTATTATCAGAAACAGATTGCACATAATTACCATTCATTCACAGTCTGATAGCAGACTGACTGTCTTACATTTATGGCAGGTTTTAGTGGCAGTGCTGGTACGCTTGACAATCTCATTTTGCAGCCAAAAAATAACTGATGTGAGATAAACTTTGTCAGTATCTGTTTTATCACAATATAATAAAGTTAACTTTGAGGACATAATTTCTAGTTGAACAACATACTTCACCGCAATACTCAGCAGGTCACACAATGTTAATAATCACAGTAATATTGTATTGTGGGTTGTCTGCTGATTCCCACCTTTTAACTAGTACTGTATAATACCTTTTTTTCTTTTTTTTTTTTTTGAGTAATGACCTCAACACTGTGCATTAACATATAATGCACAAGCTAGTGAGCTCCTTGTGCCGGTCCCAATCACAGATAAAAGGGTGGGTTGCAAGAAGGATGCCGTTCTTGGTGCATTCCAGTCCACACGATCCACCTGCTTTGGGAAATACTTGCTAGAGAATCAACTGTCTATTAATCTGTGGCTGAAATAAGTCCTTAACTTGTGTGCTTGAATCCAGCATATTACCAGGTGTTTTACAGACAAGAAACAACTACACAGCCGTGTTAACATGTTAGCGTACCTGTGCAGGAGGTGTCGGGTTACAGGCCCTGTCTGTGGAAGATGATCCTGGTGGGCGTAGGTGCTATTTGCTCCGGTGGTCTCCTGCTGCTGCTCCTCTACTGGTTACCTGAGTGGGGTGTGAAGAGCACCTGTAACCACACCACGCTGAAGGATGCACACACAGTGCTGCTCAGGACAACGGTATGTGCTTTAGTTTAGTATTAGAAACTAAGCATTTTATTTCTTTGGCACACATGCTGTTCCATACTGTGTCGGATAAATTCGGTGTAGCCTCACGAACAGGAAAACTGTACTTATTTATACTGTTACCTCAGGATGAGTTCAGACAGTGGTTTCGAGCCAAAGTGCATGTGATGTTGGCTCCTGGGAAGAAGCCCTTTGACAGTTTGGCTTCCCAGCCTGAAAACCGGCTACCAAATGGAGACGGAGATCTTGGTGTCAGCGCTGTACACGAAGACTACTACGGACAGTTTTCTCACAGGCAGCTGGTTCAGGTACTTTAGTATGAAGCTGTGTCTCCGTTTACCATTTGATAATTTTCTAACACATTTTGAACAAATCTGTTTTACAGAATTTAAGTGTGTGAATTCTCCCCTCTCCCCCTCTCAGGTTCACTATTTCGTCCACCACAGCACTCGATACTACTGGAATGATGTGATACAGAACTTTGAATTATACAAGTAAGCGTCCCACTGAGTGTGTGTGCTGTAGTCTTGTGTTCAGAATATTTGATGTATTACAGCTTTTTTACAAATTCAGTTAAATTATTTGAATTCATTGACTTTTTAACTAAAGGAAAAAAACGATGGAATTCCCTTGTAATGCTTTGAACGTATAAAAGCGTAAGGAGGTGTAAAAGAGTAGTAATTGTGATGGGTTTTTTTTGTTGATTGCATAGTTTTTGCCAGGTTCTACATGATCAGATATACACCAATAAGGCATAACATTATGACCACCTACCTAATATTGTGTTGGTCCCCCTTTTGCTGCCAAAACAGTCCCGACCAAGCAACGGATCCTTTAGGTCATGTAAGTTAGGAGGTGGGGCGTCCATGGATCCGACTTGTTTCTCCTGCGCATCCTGCATGCATAAAGCAGTGACCCCTGCAGACCGAGAACACCCCGCAATAGCTGCAGCTTTGGAGATGCTCCGACTCAGTCGTCCAGCCATCACAATTTGGCCCTCATCAGACTCTCAAATCTTCACACTTGCCAGATTTTCCAGCTTCTAACACATCAACTTTGAGGACAAAATGTTCACTTGCTTCCTAATACATCCCACCCACTAACAGCTGCCATGATGAAGAGATAATCAGTGTTATTCACTTCACCTGTCAGTGCTCATAATGCTATGCCCAGTTGGTGTATGTGTTGCTCTGCTCAGCTGCAGTTGACATGAATTTGTATTCATTTTCTAGAGGCCTGGAGGATGTGAATGTGAGCTGTGCAAGCCTTCACTCTGACCACAGCTCTGGGCTTTCTAAAACATTACAGGACTACAGGTACATGCTGGGCTTTCTTACAGGCTGTTTTCTTAAGTTATTTGCTTGTTTAAAAAAAAATGAAAGAAGCAGCAGATGGATTTTTCATGATGGACAAATTGGTTTGATTCTTCTTTATCAGGAGGCTGTTTTTTGGGGAGAATGAGATTGCAGTGAGAGTGCCTTCTCTGTTAAAGCTTCTGGTAAAGGAGGTGAGTTTCAAGCTCTTGCATAACATATTTTCTTACAGCACATCTATCATGTCTTCTAATTCCCTCTGTTTGCATGTTTGTTTGTTTTTTTCAGGTCTTGAACCCTTTTTACGTTTTCCAGCTCTTCAGCATTATTCTCTGGAGCTTTGAAGATTATTATTATTATGCCTCGGCCATCGTTTTCATGTCCGTCATTTCTATCGCTACCTCACTGTACACCATTAAAAAGGTGAGTCACACCTGAGAAAGCTCTGCTCTCGATCACCCATTTTCAACGTAGTTGTGTTCTGGTGCCTTTCAAGATCTGTTTTTCTTCTTCTTTCAGCAATATGTCATGCTGCATGACATGGTGGCGGCCCACAGCGTGGTTCGTATTTCGTTGTGCAGAGGAAATAAAGGCATGTTTTCATCTCTGATCATCATACAAAGCTAATAGCTGCCTTGCCTTGTGACTGGCTACAGAGACAGTGTGTATCCAAAGTCTTCTTTCATGATCTTGACCACAGATATTGAACAGGCCATGTCGACGGAGCTCGTGCCCGGCGATGTCATCGTCATTCCAGCGAATGGGATGATAATGCCCTGCGACGCCGTTCTCTTCCGCGGAACCTGCATTGTGAATGAGAGCATGCTGACAGGTGAGACTCCCCTTCACTGCGCTCGCCGTGGAGAAAAGTCCATGCAAAGTTACTGCCGTTCTTCCAGGAATCAGTGGTTATCTCTCGTCACTTATCTCTTTACACATTATGACTGTTCGTGAGAGGCACCAGTTACTTCCATCACTGGCACAAAGATTAAGCCGGCTTTGATTTTTAGCTTGTCTAGCTGAAGGACTGATTAGCTTATGCCATGGCGAGGGGTTCTTTGCCTGTCCACAGTTCAGAAGAACTTAGGTCACATTTGTCATTTTACAGGGAATAACCTGATGAGCTATTACACCATCATTACATTTTTTTTTCTTTATCTTTTTTTTTTTTTGCCCACATTGTCATACATGACTTCATTGAATCATCACTGGCCCTTTTAAAACAAGTTCAGCAGGCTCTTACTTATACAAAGTTCATCTGCTTGCCTTTAATGAATCCATAGATTTGGACATCATATCCTTCTCTGACCTTTTGCTCTCAGTTAGAAAGCTGTTAAGGCACCTCACACTTAGATCCTCTCAGTTTAAGATAATTTTCCTCTGATTGGCTGGCGTTCACAAACAGAAGGTTTTGAAGAGCATGTGGGTGGGGCTTTGCAGTAGTACCTGGATCCAAGCATTTTCTAACATTCACACATTATTGTTCACTGACTAAAGGAAAAGACGCTGATATACTTTAAAACTGGACTTTTTCCACCCCAACCAGTGAGTAAGCAAAGAGCATCGTCCAGTCAGTCTTTAATTAGTGCTTTGATTCATGGTTGCACTTTCAAATTGTTTTTTGTGTGTTTTTTTTTGTTTTTTTTACACCTATCCAAGCCAAAACCAGTAGTTACATTAATATCATTAATGTCACCTGTCCCCTCCTCATCCAACTCTCCAACAGACTTTTATTTATCTGTAACTAGCACTGCCTTATGGTATGGTAGCACAACAAAATCCATGTAAACTTTTGATTACTGAGCAAATTTCTTTGGTGGGGTAAAAATGACCCTCGATGTTTAATCCCGCAGCCACCATAATTCTCTACATCAGGAATATATTCATTTTATATTGTGGGACACATACAACCCACTTTGAACTTGAAGTGGGCCAGACCGGGGAAACTCCTCTGTCTGCCAGTATAAAGAAGTTTAACTACATTTTTAATCTCTGAGATTTCTTAATATAGGAAAAAGAAATGAAATTTTAACAGTACCCCTCTTTTTCTACACGATAAAGAAATCTGTCAGGACAAATCTTTGGAAAACGTTCTGCGAGCTCATCGCACAGGCTGCCCTGTAATTATAAAACACAAAGTTTTTGTTAATTCACTGGAAAAACTGCGAAATTCAAAGTCCCAAACTCCTTCCTTCTTCACATTTTCCAAAACTGTCCAGTGAGGTGACTTGAAGCCAGGCGGATGCTGGAGCCTGCCCATATGTGAATGGGAATGATGCGAATTCTGATATGTTTTATTTTATGCATCCTTAGTGTTTTCATTTTAAAAGTCATTTTCATCTGTTTGTCTAACATCTGATAATAAGATTTTGTACATCTTAGAATTTTTATATTAGAAGTTTGTTTCTTTTCTTTTTGTCTGCCTCGTTGTATTGTTAGGTGTTGTTTTTGTCTTGTGACTATTTGTCACAAGTAATTATCCCATGTACTTAGGTATAGTCATGTGAAAAATGTTTTTCACATGACTGTAAACGGTCCTTTGAAAAACTAAGTATACCCTATGATTCATTAGCCTGTAGAGCCACTTTTGGCAGCAATAACTTATGGTAATGGCTTTCTGTATGACTTTATCAGTGTCTTACATCATTATGGGGAGATTTTAGGCCATATTTTTCAGTTTCAGTTTTTGTTGGGTTTTTTAAAGTTTTTTGGACCTTGAGATATGCACAGTTCTTCTGTCACAGCATTTCAATCAGGTTGAGGTCTGGACTTTGACTAGGCCGTTGCAACACCCCAATTCTTTTCTTTTTAAGCCATGTTGTTGCAGATTTGCTGCTGTGTTTGTGATCGTTGTCCTGTTTAATGACTAGCTGTTAGACAGATGACATCACATTTGACTTATCACTTTGGTATACAGAGGAGTTTATGGTGGACTCAATAACTGCAGGGTGCCAGGTTGTGTGTCTGTGAAGCAAACCCAAATCATCACGCCTCCACCGCTGTGCTTGACAGTTAGTTTGAGCTGTTTGTGCTGATATGCACCAGACAAGGTGGAAAGCAAACTTTGTTTTTCACATGACTATATGTTAAAAGCTGGATGCTGTCCTCATATTGTGACGGCCTGGTAGCACTGCTTTTTGGCACCGCTTGTTTTTTCCCTTCCTGCAGGCCTGTGTTAGATCGTTAAAGATCTAGCTGCACCAGAGAGAGAGAGTGTGTGTGTGTGTGTGTGTGTGTGTGTGTGGGAGTTTGCAGGAGCTGCCTTTATATACTCCTGTCACTCCCACCTCTCAGGTGCAAAAAGCAGTGCTACCAGGGCATCACAATATGTGAACCATTAATATGTCTTTAAAAAACTAAAGCTATATAAATAGTTGCTTCAGCAGAATGAATGTTGCAAAAAGAAAATATGCAAAAATATGCAGCAATTCAAAAAGCAGATGGTTAATTGAATAAATATTTTGCTGGGATTCTTCTGCCATATTTCAGTAAAAGCCATTCTGGTGTTCTGGTCTTCATTTCAGCATCTGTTCTTTTTGATATTTTCTTTTGATTTAAAAAAAAAAAAAAAAAAAATCTCTTTTAGGAGAGAGTGTGCCAGTCACCAAGACCAGTCTGCCCAGTGCTGGCGAGGAAGGAGCCACGAGCTACAATATGGATGAGCACAAAAAACACACCCTCTACTGTGGTACCCACGTCATCCAGACCCGCTTCTACGCCGGAGAACTGGTGAAAGCTGTTGTGGTGAGAACAGGTAAAAAGGAGAGAGACGGACTGGGATCAATAACACCTTGTACCCACAGTGGTGGGTTAGCTTCAGCTTTAGACTGAGGACCCTCAAAAGAAAGAAAATAATAAGAAGGTATTACTTGTGTGTCCCTACAGGCTTTAGCACAGAGAAAGGCCAACTGGTGCGTTCTATTCTTTACCCTAAACCCACTGACTTCAAGCTGTACCACGACGCATACCTGTTCCTGTTGTGTCTTGTTGGGGTGGCGGGGATTGGCTTCATCTATACCGTCGTCCTCAGCATCATGAACAAGGTATTACTGCTCTTTAAGTGACTTACGAACGTCTTCAGTGAGCTAAATCATAGTTGCTGTGGTTCTGTCCAGGTCCCAGCTAAAACCATCATTATTGAATCTCTGGACATCGTGACCATTACTGTGCCCCCGGCCTTACCGGCTGCCATGACGGCCGGCATTGTTTACGCACAGCGACGTCTGAAGCGCATCGGCATCTTCTGTATCAGTCCGCAGAGGATCAACATGTGTGGTCAGCTTAACGTGGTTTGCTTTGACAAGGTAAGTGAGAAAATGTAGAAGCTGAGGATCTGAAGTAGCTCAGAATTCAGTCCTCAGACAAAATGCATGAAAATTGGTATCCAACACATTCAAACCCACTTCTAGTTCAAGCACAAGCTCTTTTTTGAGAGAGACTGCATGATTTAATGACCGTAAACGTCTCGAGGCAGAACTGCAGTTGTGCAAATATGCTGTTTGTTCATAACATCAAGCTTTATGCATTCAAAAGAGTGATGCTGTACAAGTTTATAAGGACTTAGACATATCTAAACAAGCTGTGCTTGACATGAAGCTTTCCTTTCATTATCACAAGCACCCAGTGACCACAATGACAAACGAGGTGTAATGTTGTTAGTTTGAGAAAAGAATTCAAAGTTGATAAATTTGATTCATTATTCAGTGAATCTTCCAGCATTTTTCAACATTTTCTAGATTGTATAATTAATTAAGAGAAGGAACAAATTCATCAGTTCTGAAAATGGCGAGACACAGACTTTATTCATTGTTTGTTTGGTTGTAAAGAATCTAAAGTTTGTTGGTGGTGGTTTTATTTATTTATTTTTAACACTGACCTCAGTTGGTAGAAAGATTATGTACTAAACAGCCAAATGCTTCCACACGGACATGCTGGGTTACATCTTTGTCCTTGTTTTGTCCTTTGAGAAAGCTGCTTAGTCTTAAATTGTTCCATTCCACTGTCTGGAATTATGGGCTGTTCAGATTGATTTCCTGCTCTTGTTGATGAGATGTACGAGGCCTGAGTTGGTAGCTTCGTATTAGTGTGCTGATAAGTGTTTGTTCTCCCTCAGACTGGTACTCTGACTGAGGACGGTTTGGACCTGTGGGGCATTCACAGGGCTGAGGATGGCAGGTAGGAGGTGGCCTCTTTGGGTTTATTGCCATTCATGTGCATATTAGGATCAGACCTCAAAATATAACCAGAAACAAATAGGAACTGCTATAGCTTACCTCTTTGTGCAGGTAGCAAATATCCCAAAGGCTACTGCAGGTGCCTTAGTTCAACTTCCCCCTCAGCCATTTCCTGCATAGTGCTCCCCCCACTCCATCCATGCTTTCCTGTCTAGTCTCTGTAAAGTTCTCTCAAAATAAAGAGAGCAAATACAAAAAAGAGCAGTATTGCATTACTGCATCATAGCTTTAAAATACTTCATTTAGCGGCTTGTTGATTTATTAAATAACAAAGAATGCATCTGTATTTTACTGCTATCTACTAACAATTTCTCTATTAATTTAATAGATCTGAAGGGAAAGTAATCGTGTCTTCTTTGGTCATAGACTGTACGTAGTAGATGTACAGTCTACTATGCAAGCAGAGGGCATCTGATCGTAAAAGTCTAAGAAAACGACCGTCCTACTCACTTTTGATTTTGACCTTGCTAAATCTTTTCTTGATGCGTTTATGGGCAAAGTCAATTATTTTAAATCTTGTTAAATATAAAAAAGGTCTTTTTAAAAAATATTTTGTTTCGAGTAAAGCAGCGTATGGTTTAGTGTGTGGCTAACTTGTTGCTACAGTAAACATCCTGAGGACTGTTTCTCGGTTGGATCCACTCGTTGCTAATTTCTTCTGATTTCAAAAAACCAAGAAAACAACGTCCATGCTTACATTGATGCTTCACTGGTAGCCTGCAAGCCAATAGTTCCATCTTTTATGTACAGTCTTTAACTTTGCCTCTATGAAACACTGGACGGAGAAATATAGACCTTTACTATACTATAAGGAGTTGCCATTGGCTTTTATTAACAGATTTGGAAATGTCACAGAAATTATGTTTTTGTTTTGTTTTCACACAGTCATATAGAATCACGATTTGCCTCTTTCACACCTACAAAGAATCGAGTCACTGAGTCAGACCTTCTCTCTTCGTTGCAGCTTTTGTTCACCTGAGTCTGAGGCTGCTAAAGACAGTCTTGTGAACACTACATTCGTGGCCTGCATGGCAACCTGCCACTCACTGACCAAAATAGAAGGAGAGCTCTCTGGAGACCCTTTGGACCTCAAGATGTTCAGCGCTACAGGCTGGGTAAGCAGACATTTGGAGTGTTTAGTGTGGTTAGTTACTGATAGCCTGTAAGTAAACTCTCCAGCTCCAAGCTCCAGCAAAAAACCCCAACTTTTTTACGGCAGCCTTGACTCAGTGATTCAAGGCAGAAAGGTGATGTTTTTGTTTTAGATCCTAGAAGAACCCACCGAGGAAGAAACCGCGCTCCACAATCCCATAATGCCCACAGTTGTACGCCCTCCAAAGCACATCGCCCCTGAAGCCCATCAGAGCAATCCACTAACTCGGAGCATGGTACCGTGACCTCCGTATGTTCAGTGATGACTGTAAATAAAAGACTGATTTTCCACTCCTAATATGACACATTTGTGTTTTCTTTTTCAGGAGCTTTCTGAATTATCTGTAAGTTGCCCTTTCATGAAAAGATTGACGTTTTTGTATTCACTTTGTTACTGAGTGTTAAATCTTATAAATATGACGTAGCTAGCTGAAAATTATAGCCTAGAATGAAGCCTGGAAGCAGCTGTCAAACTATTCTTTGAATCACTGGTTATAAAGAGAAAAAATCAACCCATTTTTAGATACAGACCAATATTTTTTTTTTTTCAGTTCAAACATGTGACTTTTGCTCCTCAGGCCTGTGAGATTGGCATCGTGCGTCAGTTCCCCTTCTCCTCGGCGCTGCAGAGGATGAGCGTGGTGGTCAGGAGGCTGGGGGTAAAACACATGGACGCCTTCTTAAAAGGGGCACCGGAGGTTGTGGCCAGCCTCTGCAGACAGCACACAAGTCAGACATGGGATGGTTATTTCCTCCCTTTAATTTGACTTTGCTGCGAAAAAATACAAATGAATAAAATATGTCCTCCCTGTCCCACAAAATCATTTCTTATCTTGTCTGATGTTATATAATAAGGCCACACCAACAACCTTCTCTTTAGTCCCACAGATGTTCACAGAGACTCTGGAGACCTACACTAGGCAGGGCTTCAGGGTTATTGCCCTGGCACATCGTCAGCTAGAGTCCAAACTCTCCTGGCACAAAGTCCAGAGCCTTAGCAGGTACTGTACGCCCGTATCCTCAGATAATACTGTCCACAGTACATATAGATACTCCCACCCTAAAAAACATGCTTGTAACGTGGTTTCTCGTCCTGCTGATGAAGCTTGTAGAAGCTTAAAGCTGCTCCTAGAGTAACTTAAGCCTAAAGTCCTTCTATAGCAGGGCAGAAAATGTCCTTGTTAAGTGAAACATGAGGAGTAAGGCTTGTTTGTGAGCTTTTATAGTAGAAGTATTTGAAATGACTAGCAGTTTTGTCATCCTGCCACATTCTCGTGCTGTCAAAAGACACGAAACAGTTTGAATTAAAATCGGAGGTGACTGCAATATAAATGATTTATTAGGTGACTTTATGCTCAAAGACCTGTTTCCGGGTGTTCGCGGTCAGCGTGATAAAAGTAGGAAATCATTAACTAAACTCAAAGACAGTTTAACAGGAAGAATGTTATAAAAGTAAGCTGAGCTCTTAAACTGCTTTAATGCAGCGATAACCTCAGATTTATGATGTCTAAAAGTCAAAAGTCACCGTGTGTCCCAGATTCGTCCTGAAATCCGTTTTTCTCTAAATGTGACTTTTTGTGAATTTCTTAAAAGATGGCAGCATAATTTTTAGAAGTCTATGATTTTTGTCTCATAGGGACGTAATAGAGACCAACATGGAGTTCCTCGGTCTGATCATCATGCAGAACAAAATCAAACCAGAGACTGCTGGTGTTTTATGTGAATTACAGCGAGCCAACATACGCACATTAATGGTCACGGGTAACCCAGCTCAGTGAATTTGTTTTATTTGTGATGCAAATTCAAACGTTTGTGCCTCTCATTTCCCTCCTCTGCCCCGTATCTTCTGATAGGCGACAATATGTTGACGGCCATATCGGTGGCTCGAGACTGTGGAATGGTCCGTCCGCACGAGAAGGTCATAATAGCAGATGCTGTGCCTCCCAAAGATTTCCAGCCTGCGAGTATCACGTGGCATTACACTGAAAACCAAGCTCGGGCTGTTAAGGACAACGAGGTAAGAACCACAGAGTAATCCCCGGTTAGTGGATAGATAAGAAGGTTTGAGCCAGCCCTTGCAGTTCTCCAGACTTATTGGAGGATGTTCCAGAGCTCTTCTTTGGATGTTCGCTGCCTTTTGTTCCTTTCTCTGCTTCATTAAAGTTTGAAAAATCTCTCCATCAGATATGTTGTCACTGATTTTCAGTCCAGTTCTTGTGTAATATTCATACCTCCACATTTTCTCTTTGTTTCCCTTCCTTAAGAATGACTTCTTGACAGTCACCTTTCCACTGAGACCATTTCTGATGAGGCTTCAGTGAACAGTAGACAGATCAACTGAAGGGCCATATTTATCTCTGAGTCTGTGTCAGCTCTTTGCTGTTGTTTCTCAGAGACGTGACTTTCAGATACTGTTAATCTGCCATAGATAGTTGTTTTTTGTTTTTTTAAATGGTCTGCTATTTCTTTGTCTCTTTCCTCAAATCTTTTAAGGCAGGAATATCAAACTCATTTAATATTATGAGCCACATACAGCCCACCTTGATCTAATGTGGGCTGGACCAGTAAAACTGCCCTTTCTGTCAGTGTAAAGACAGAAATCTTAGATATTTTAATATAAGTTAAGTTTTAAGTTTTTCTTAATTCACAGATATTTTTTTTAAACTTTGTATCCACTATAGTAAAAACAAATTTCTATAGTAGAAAGTTTATCTTTTTATCTGTAACTTAACTACTTTTTCAAAGCCTTCCAGAGGGCCGGATGGAGGCTTCGCTGGGCTGATTCCGGTCCCCGGACCTTATGTTGACACCCCTGTTTTAAGGACACATTGCACACCATTCTGAGACATAATAAGTTTTCAGCTAATGGCTCTTTGGGAATCATTTTTGGTTGGTGCAAAAATACAATTTTAAGCCTGTCAAACTGTGTTTTCGTTGGCATTTTTCATAGATGGAACAAATGATGTGTTTTTGTGACAAGCCATTGGTAACAAAGTGCCTCAAGATACAAATATTACAGGAAGGTCTGGCTCCTTGGAAGCAACCATTAAAAACATTGACGTGTGTCTCGAGGCACTTTCATGGTACTGTAATTCAAGGAAAACAACACATGCCTGGACAGATGATTTACTTTCTCTTGTTAAGGCTGGTTTTTAAATACTGTTCCAAATCCAGTTCAACCACTCTGCTGTTTGCATGTTGAGGCATCTCTTTACTTTTACAGCATTTGTGCCTTTGAGTTCATATAGAATGTAAGAACTGAAACTTTAGTTAGTGCAGAGCTCGTTTTATACATTTTTCAGTGGTTCAGTTGCATGAATCACTTTAGGTAAAAAAGGTTTGTTTGGCTTAAATCTGGCATTTTATTCTCCACGTAAAATAGTACCGTGGTATGACTGGCTCATGTTTTCCCCTTCAGATTGTGGAGATTGAGCTGGATGAAGGGACCTGTGATGGGGAGGTTTCTCAGGAGCAAAGTTATCACTTCGCTGTGAGCGGCAAGGCCTTCGCTGTCATTACTGAATACTTTCCCCAGCTGGTGCAGAAGGTAGAGGCATAAGCACCCACGTACTCTGTGTCTGTTATTAGGTCCACGTCAGCTTTGAACATGTGTAAAGCTGTGTGATTCTCCTTTCCCCCTCATGGTGGCACTGCAGCTTGTGCTGAGAGCCACCGTGTTTGCTCGCATGGCTCCAGACCAGAAGACTCAGCTGGTGGAAGTCCTGCAGAGCATGGAGTGAGTCGCTCCTCTGCTTTGTGGCATTGCGCTTCATCCGTTTCATGCCACCTGTGTGTGTCTTCACGTGTTTTATTTATCTTCCAGTTACACCGTTGGGATGTGCGGTGATGGTGCTAATGACTGTGGAGTAAGTATGAGTTAGCTTTATAATAAAAAGTGATATTTTTCATCGTCTCTTATGCTTTTTTGCAAAACAAGAGGCTACAGTGTTTCAGTTTAAAGCTGAACAAGAGGCTACAGGTGGTATAAAGCAACCTGCAGATCGTACACTTGGACTTTAGCAATAAACCACATGTATGCATGCTTTAAAAGCATTTATGTAGGTTTCTGTGTTTTACGTGCAGTCATGGTTTCTTTTGACTTTGTGGTGTTTATTTTTTTCTCCGTTCCAAAGCAAAGGACTGTAACGCCGTGCCCACAGCAATAGTTTCCTTAAATATTTTATGTACTGACACACAGGAATTTATCTATTTGATGTATTGATGGATAAGTTACTCATACTCTCTTCCTCTCAGGCTCTAAAGAGAGCTCACAGCGGGATTTCTCTGTCAGAGCTGGAGGCGTCAGTTGCGTCACCCTTCACTTCCTCCACCTCAAACATCTCCTGCGTCCCCAACCTAATCAGGTAGAGGAGTAAATGTATCTTACAGCTTTATTCACACTCTGAGAGCATCCTCAGCTGAGAACAGCTTTGATTTGAACTCTAAATCCTGTCTTTCTTTCTAAAGGGAGGGACGGGCTGCCCTCATAACATCGTTCTGCGTGTTTAAGTTCATGGCTGTCTACAGCATCATCCAGTTCATCAGTGTCATCCTGCTCTACTCGGTGAATAGAGATTTGTCCTTCCAAATTTTTTCTCTTTGTCACCTGCTGGGAAAACATTGTCATTTGAGACACCATGAATAAAATGGGGGGGAAGGGTCCCAAATAGGAATGTATACCATATCAAACTTTGATACGGTTCCCACAAGTTGCGTCTTTAAAAAGAAGTTTAGGTGAAACAAAGGAACGTGACAGCAAAGTGACGCACCGCTGCTGGGAAAAGGATGACAATGACACAGTGTGACACAGGAATTTAGGTTAGCTCTAAAGTCAGCGAGTGTCAGCTGAGATTATAGAGCCATTAATTTGTCGCTGTGTGATCTTTTGATATTTTAGGTTCTCAGCAACTTGGGAGACTTCCAGTTTCTCTTCATTGACCTCATCATCATTCTCACCATTGCCTTTACAAGTGAGCAGCATGGCGACGAGCACCCCAAAAAATTTTTTTTCGGTAGGCGTTCAAATAACAGCCCTCTAATGACTATATCCTCTCTGTCAGTGAGTCTGAACCCAGCCTGGAAGGAGCTGGTGTGGCGTCGCCCGCCATCCAGTCTGATCTCAGGCCAGCTGCTCTTCTCAGTTCTGACCCAGATCCTCACCTGCCTAGTCTTCCAGGTCCTGGCTTTTCTCCTGGTACGACAGCAGAGCTGGTACGAGACATGGACGCCTCAGTCAGAGTGAGTAATGTAGATTTTTTTTTTTTTTTTTTTTTTTTAACCTATCTGAGGTCTGTTAGGATTATTAATGTGGGCTTGATGACACGTGCTTAAAAAGAAAAAATCTGATATTCTTCCCAATTTTTCTTTCAGACACACTAAACATAAACAGGTTTTTCTAACAGTTGTTATGTGAAGCTCTTTATTTACTGCTCAAGCTAGCAGCGTGCTGTTTAATATCAGCTGGTTGCAGAAAAGAACAGAGACGTTTGAAACACTTGCTTTTCAGTTGCCTTTACCATGTTTGACTCTTTGATTCTTAGTTTGTAAAAGGAGAGATTTGTCCTCATTTTCTGCATTTTTCTCTTTTCCTGCAGCGCCTGTAATGTTTCCAGGTCCGTCTTCTCTCTCAGAGTTAACGTAACAGACCCTCAAAACCATAAAAACATCAGGAACTACGAGAACACGTCCCTCTTCTACATCTCCGCCTTCCAGTATTTAGCTGTGGCGATTGTTTTTTCCAAGGGAAAACCCTTCAGACAGCCAAGCTACAAGAACTGTAAGGCTAAGACTGTTTTGTCAGTGATGCGTGTGTTTAGAAGAACATAAAGGAAACACAAATGAACTTTTAAGCTTTAAAAAGACAGAAAAGGAGTTATAAAACAGTCACAACTTCTAAATTTCGCTGCATCCCACATATAAATTGATAAAGATTGTAACTTTTCTTCCATGAGGGCTGTTCATGCTGACCTGCATTGGTCTGTACACTTTTCTCCTCCTCGTCATGCTGCATCCCTTCCCTGCTGTCGACAACTTCCTGGAGGTAAACTTTCTTTCTCTCATTTTCTCCGGGTGTTGCTCTCACACCACAGGCTTTAAGTTGCCTCATGTTGGGACTGAAAAAGAGAAACATCTGCGCGAAAGCGTGAATATCTGAGATGTTGCAGTGGCTCAGAGGTGCCACACTCACCACTCTCTGTCCTCTTCTGCCTCCCCAGATCGTGTGTGTTCCCCATGACTGGCGTGTCACTCTGGTCATCATTATGATCGGGAATGCGGCTGCTTCTTTCTTGTTGGAGGTACGGCTCAGAAACTTCACACCCTGCCTGCTTGCTGTGATTGAGCTCCTTTTAAAATTACAAACTGTGATTTGCATGCGTTCACTTTTTAAAATTTTTGCATGTAATTTCTTACTTTTTTTCTTACTGAATCGGTGTCGGTGGTGCATCGCTGCTAAAAAAATTAAATCAGTGAATCATTTTTTTCTCCATTCAAGATGTTTTCGACTTTCTTATTTTCACAATCAGCTGATTCTCAAGTTCCTGAAATCTTCCGTAGATTTTGATCCTTGACATCATCTTGTGGAGGCTAGTTTTCAGAGGCAATCACAGGGCATGTCGCCCCGCAGAGTCCTCCTCTGCTCACACGCCGCAGGTTGGGAAGCTTTTCACTACACTTTGTGTTCTTTCACTGTGTAGACAGTAGCATGTTATCCTTAACCTCGATTCTCCTGCTTTTTTTCTCACTTTACAACAATAATACTGATTACATAGCCAACAAAAAGTTAACATTTACACTATTCAGTAGGTCATGAATGACTAAGTGTAGCTCATTCTATGAACCCATCAGCTTGAAGCTCTTTTTTCAGTCACCAATGGTTATAATGTCTTATTGGGGCCATTGTAGGTTTAAGTAAATAAATATGGGGCTGGGGGTGTTGGTAATATTCAAATCAACAGCCAAATCCAACAATTTTAATCCATGATTAAAGCCATAAACTCACAAAAAAGTGACAGAAAATGATACATTGGAGAAATAGATTACCGGTATGCAAGACTGTCTAAACCTAATCACAACACAGACTGCAGTGTACAATCTGAGTTAAGAATACTTTCTAACTTGAGCCCAGAAATTTCATAAACATGTGCACTTTTAAAAGACATCACCATGAATTGTGTCTGTTCAGAAGAACATAACATAGATGAGGTGATGGATTTCACGCTTGAGGAACTACAGAGTAATCAAAACTGCAAAGATGTTGCCACTGACCTCATACCTCTGGTGTGCTTGTCTCTGTTTTTGCTGCGAAGAGGTCAAAATTATACTGCTTATATCATTTTGACCTCGTCACAGGTCAAAATTCTACATATTATACTGTCTCAGAACTGACATTTGTTTCTCATGAATTTTGTTTTTCTTCCGAAAAATTTGTCACTTTAATCTGTGAGGATATGTCAGGTTTTTTCTTTTACATTTTATGGCTTTTATGTTGAAGTCTTTGTCTCGGTGTTACCGTCCTGATCCTTTTATTTTTTTATTGTTATTTTTAAAACCTACAATGGCCCTGAAATGTACAATGCTCTTGTCTTTGTAGTGTTTGAAAATTATAAATCAACTTGCAATAATCTTTTGGGAATATTTATGCAATAAATATCTTTTTAATTAAGACATGTGAGGGATGTTGTGGAGCAAGGTATTGACTGAATGTCTTGAAGAACTGTCTAAACCGCTGTGAACCTCAACTGTAACTTTTCTGCATTTCAGATTCTTATTCTGTTTTTATTTTGTTTTGTTTTTTTGTTTTTTGCGTTGCTCACTTTGCAATGTTTGTGTGCAGAAAATCAGATCCTGAGATTTCAGTATCTGAGAAATATGATGTAATTATAGCTGAGTAGTTATTTTACACTTTAAATGTTCAGGTGGCGAATGACTGCTGGGCTTCGTCCGTCCTCTCCTGGTTGTTCTGTCAGAGACACAAGGCACCAAAGGCGCTGTATATGCAGCTGGCTCTGGAGCTGCAGGAAGGCAGTGAGTGGCCCCCCCAACCCTCCGCTGTCACCTATGCCAGTGACCTCAATGTGACTGCCAACCAAAACTCAACACAGGCTAAACCTGAAGCTTCCCTAAAGCGTGTATGATGGTTTAATTCACCTCTTCAAAATGGTCAAACACCCTGTACTTCTATCGTAGCCGTGCTGTCGTATCTCACTGCTGAAACTTGAGCCAGAGGATTATTAAAGGAATAGGTTGGCATTATTTGCTTTAATGGTAAATGTTCAATGTCATTTAGCCTAGCACCAAGTCTGGAAATGGGGGGGGGGGAGCAGCTACCTTAGCAAACATGCTGCCTTGGGGGGCCCATGTGGGGTTACTGTGGGCAGTCACACGGGCCACAGTGTCTGAGAACCAGCATGAAATGTAGGACACATCGGGGCCCCGAACTGTGGGGTCCAGATAGGGCCCCAGTAGGGCAGAGTTTGGGCTTACTTTGGGTACACTGCAGGCCTGTAATGGGCCCCACTGTTGGTCCCTCTCTGCACACAGTATGGGCTGCCCCACTGGGGCCTATCTGTACCTGACAGTGCAGGTATGGGTACATATATGCCATACATTTCATGTGAGGCCCATAGTAGGCTGCAAAACCAGGCCCTCCATGTGCTCTATCAGATCCTGAGATATGATATAATTATAGCTAATTGAATACATATTTTCCACCTCACATGCAACAAACTGGAATGAAGAGTGGACCAGAATGTCACTCAAACAAAACAAAAAAAAACTACTTAGGGGGTCACCACAACAGGCAGCTCCTCATATTTAATTTGGCAGATTTTTACACCACTTTCCTGAAGTCCATTCCATACCAATAATATCCAGCCATTGCAATTTTGCCTTTGGGGCTACAAGGGTCTTGTGTGGGCTATGTGTTGCCCAGAGAAGACCCTTATGGAGACTCGCATGGTGGCATTTTTGTTGGGTAGCCTGTCTCTGTGCAAAGCTAGGGTCTCTAATTAACACATAATCTCTTCCAGGCTGGGCGTTCCCTCTTGTTGCTACTCTTGGTGCAAAGCTAATATTAATTGCTGGTTGCTGTGCAGGCATGGTACTGGTATTGTCTTGTAGTGCCAACCGTTAGTAGCTTAAAAAAAATCAAGTACTGCTCTGAACACTAGACACTGGGAATGGTCAGATTAATCTTTCCATTGTTTTGAGTTTTTTCATTACGCCCCCACTCTTTGAAATATCTGAAAGTCTGACACTGAACAAAAGATCACCTCTATCACATGGATACACTGCCCTCCTGCTGTTTTTATCATTCAGTTACATTGGCTGCTGCTAGAACTTCAAAGCTGTACAAATTCAAAGAAACTTTTAAAGAAACAGAGATTTTACGCCTGTTTATGGGTGTAAATGGTACTTTCCTATTTCTGAGGCAGAAAACATTCCACTGTTGCATTTCTATCTTCTTTTTTTGTTGCTTTGACTGAATTTCTTCCTGTGGAAGAGAAAAGCAGAAAAAACATCACTTGAATTTTATTTTTTATTTTTTTTGGGGGGGGGGCGTATATGTGGGTCTGATAGAGAAGAGTTTGCATTTCACCATTTAACATCACAAAGGTACTGTACAGTAATAATGTTTTGATCAAACCCAATCATTAAAACACTTGCTGCTATAAAAATGTTTTAACAGTTAATTTTAATGCCTAATTTTGTAAACATATATATATTTTAAGCAGTTTTAAAATGTTAAATCAGTATGTAATGAAATGTTATTTGTTAATGCAAAACAGAACATTTTTAACAAATTGTAACATGTTGT